>ML784821.1:1084037-1105035 GCA_009831015.1 Picea engelmannii
GACACAACATTTATCCTGGGAAACCCTCTAGGGGAAGAAAACCCAGCAAAAACTTCCTTATCATAAATAGCTTATACAATGTTCAAGAGATAACTCAAGCCAATACAGATAGTCCTCCCCAAGAGATGCACCACTCTTCTTCTCCTCTCTCTAACTGGTAATTGCAGCTTGCCTCATAAGATAATGAGCAAGTGAGTTTTGTGTTAAAGTGAGTCGCTAGCCTCCTATATATACAAGACTGGCACGTGTGAAAGGGTTTCACTGGCAGGGCTAACCTCTCACTCTGGGTGGGTAAACCCACCTTTAAATTAATTCTGGGTCTCAATAATAACTGTTGGGGCCGACTTCTTATTCTTCCCATTATAATTGTCCGATGACCAATCCGCAAAAGGGGATTTGTTCCTAATACAATTACCGACATGATTAATCCACAATGGGGATTAATCATAATAATAAAATAACAATAATAATAAGAATTCTCTTCGCAGTTACATTATTTCAACACTCCCCCTTAACAAGAAGGCTATTCTTCATCAGCATCAGACGAGAGAGGTCTGCATCATCAGTGGCATCAGGAGGACATTATTGTCAATATCATCTTGAAACATTGAATAGCATATTTACGAGTCATCAAAAGTTTTCTTCATCGGCAACATCATCATTCTCGAAAGAATGCTATCATCATCTGCATCAAATATGTATCAGTAAAAAAATGATACCTCATCACAGCACTAGGCTGGTAGTACTACACTGGCTCAATGTCATAGTTGTTAAGCTGGTAGCTCAGTGTCAGTCACATCTTGCTTTACGTCTAACAACTAGGTCAGAAGTAAGGAATATCATCATCTCGCTTTACGTCTAACAACTAGGTCAGAAGTGAGGAATCACAACGTCATGCTTTACGTCTAACAACGAGGTCAGAAGCATGACTCATATTGCTTTACGTCTAACAACGAGGTCAGAAGCAAGGAACACATCAACATCTCGCTTTACATCTAACAACAAGGTTAGAAGCGAGGAATCATCCTGCTTTACGTCTAACAGCTAGGTCAGAAGCAAGGAATCCACAACGTCATGCTTTACGTCTAACAATAAGGTCAGAAGCAATGAATCATCTTTCTTTACTTCTAATAGCGAGGTCAGAATCAAGGAACACACAACATCATGCTTTACATCTAACAGCGAGGTCAGAAGCAATGACTCATCTTGCTTTATGTCTAACAACGAGGTCAGAAGCAAGGAAAATATATATACTCCCCCTTTCATGGAGGGTCCTTTCGGACTATACCAAGCTTATCTCAAAAGTGTTCAAACTTTACATAAGATAGAGGCTTGGTCAACACATCAGCAACCTGTTCATCCATGCTAATGTACTAGAGCTTCAAGGATCCTCTCTGTACCATGTCACAGATGAAATGATAGCAGATCTCTATGTGCTTCGACTTGTCGTGGAATACATGATTCTCTGTCATCTTTATGCAGCTCTGGTTGTCACATAGAATCACGGTTTCTCTCATCTCCAATTCAAATAGGCCAGTCAGCAACTTTCGAATCCATATCGCTTCGCAGCTAGCAGAACATGTGGCAATGTACTCTACTTCCGCTGTGATGAGAGAAATACTGGATTGCTTCCTACTCTGCCATGAGATCATGGCTGATCCCAAACTGAAACAACATCCGAAATTGATTTTTCTGTCTGCAACGCTTCCTGCCCAATCCGCATCAGTATATACACTCAATGTGAAGTCATGATCTCCATCATAGTTGAGACCATAATCCATTGTACCTTTAAGGTACCTCATCACATGTTTTGCAGCCACTAGGTGAACACATTTGGGCTCTACTAGAAACTGACTCAAGGTGTTCACTGCAAAATAGATGTCTGGTCTGGTGTTCGTCAGGTACATCAATGATCCAATAATTTTTCTGTACAGTGTGGCATCTATCAAATCTGACGAAGTATTGACCAGCAGCTTCAGCTTCACTTCCATGGGAGTATTCATGGACTTGCATTCTAGCATGTCGAATCTCTTTAAGATTTCGACCATGTACTTCCCTTGGTTAAGGAAGATTCTTTCTGGACTCTGCCATACCTCAAGGCCTAAAAAGTAATGCATTAGACCAAGGTCTTTCATTTCAAATTCTACAGCAAGTCTTTGTTTACATTCAACGATGAGCTTTTCTTCTCCAGTTAAGAATGAGTCTTCCACATATAGTAGTAATATTACTGGTTCATTATCCATAATTTTGAAGTAGAGATTTGAGTCTGCTTTACTCTTGGTAAAGCCTAATCTCATCAAGAAACTGTCTATACGGCCATACCAAGCTCTGGGAGCTTGCTTCAATCTGTATAAGGCTTTCTTTAATCGACAGACATGAGTCTTCCTATATTCAACCTCAACTCTTTGGGGTTGCTCTATATACACTTCCTCTTCGATAACACCATTCAGGAAGGTTGTCTTCACGTCCATCTGGTGTAGCTTTCATTTCATCTTGGTAGCAAGAGCTATAATGGTTCTGATCGAAGTGTATCTGGCCACAGGAGCAAATGTCTCTTCATAGTCAATACCTTCCTTCTGGGAAAAGACATGAGCGACAAATCTTGCTTTATATTTCTCAATACTTCCATTAGCAGCGTGTTTTATTTAGAAGAGTCATTTGGATGATACCACATCCTTACTTTTTGGTCTAGGAACTATTTCCCATACATCATTCTTTATTATGGATTGGTATTCCTCTGTCATGGAATCTGCCCATTCCTTCTTTTGAATGGCCTCTTCAAAGCATGTAGGTTCTTCATCAAGTAGATTGCACATCAAAGCCGTGTAATTGGAGAATGGCTTTGGTCTTTTCACCTGTCTTGTGGTTCTTTCTGGAACACCATACTTCTCTCCATCTTGAATAAGCTCTCTTGCCCAAGCAGGCTTTCTTTTATGGGAGAAGGTCATTTGAGGAGATTCTTGAACTTTTGTTATATCATGATCTTCATGAGTCTCCTCATTAGGGGAAGTTATGACTTCCCTTACAGTTTCTGCAATTCTGGGAACTTCTCTCATGGATTCTGTAGTCCTGGGATTTACAGGTTCCTCTTCATATACTTCTTCAAGCTGGAATCTTCTCGATTTCTTAAGTGTTGCTTCTTCATCAAAGGTCACGTCCCTGCTAATATCAATATGGTGGTGACCAGGTATGTATATTCTGAAGGTATTGGATACCTCACAGTATCCCACAAATATTCCCTTCTTTCCGGAGGGTTCCAACTTGTTTCTTTTCTCTTTCGGTATATGAATAAATACTGGAAAACCAAATATTTTGAGATGGATTACCTCTGGCTTCTTTCCGGTGAACATTTCTTCTGGGGTCTTGAACCCAAGTGCACTATGGGATAATCTTTTCTACACATAAACAACTTTCATTGCTACTTCTTCCCATAATCACATAGGAAGATCTTGATCATGAATCATGGTCTTTACAACTTCCATAATCGTTTTGTTCTTCCTTTCAGCTACACCGTTTTGTTGAGGATTATACGGAGTAGTGAGTTCCCTCTTGAACCAAACATCTATGCAGAAGTTCACGAACTCCTTTGAGGTATATTCTCCTTCATTATCTAACCTGAGTATCTTAATCTTTCTTTCGGAAAGATTCTCTATCAAGGCTTTGAATTCCTTGAATTTACTGAATACTTCATCTTTAGATTTTAAGAAATATATCCAGGTCTTACGAGAATAATCATCAATAAATGATACATAGTATACATACTTGCTAATGGAGGATGATGGAATTGGGCCACACACGTATGAATGGATGAGTTCCAATGCTGCTTGTGCTTTACTGTCCCTCTTTGGAAAAGGGTTCTTGATGTTCTTCCCTTGTGCACATCCATTGCATATACCTTCCTGATCAACCTTGAGTTCTGGTAAACCTGTGATAGCTTTGCATATGTATGGTAGCGCCTTGTAGTTGATGTGGGACAATATTCTATGCCAAAGTTTGCATGAGTTTTTGATGGCATGGGTCATGGCAGTTTCTGGGTGACCCTTCAGCTTATATAAGAATTTTTCTTCACTTCCGATGACGATTGCTTCATTTAAGTTTTCTCCCTTAGCCCACATAAGAACTTCTCCATCTATGAAGGCAACTCTATAGCCTTTCTTGTCTAAAGATGATATGGAGAGTAAGTTCTTCTTTAGGCCTGGTACATAGAGTACGTCCTTCATTGTTATTGAGTTTTCTGAATCTAGCTTGTAGTTTGATTCTCCTATTCCCTTGATGGGATATTGATAATCATCTCCAAGAGTTACTTTCTGAGAAAAATTCTTTTCTGAAATACAAGAGAGAGTAATTTTCTTACCCGTCATATGTTTTGATACACCGCTATCAATGAGCCATGTTTCCTCTCCAGGTGATAATGATCCTGAGAGAGCTGAGATCAAGACATGGTCCTTAATCATCTTCATAGGTGGTTCTTCATCTTCATCTATGTGAGCATGCTTCCTTTTGTTCTTCCTCTTGTACTCTTCTCTTCTGTCTGGACAATTATTCTCCTTGTGCCCATCTTATCACAATGATAGCATTGTATAGATGAGAGATCTCATCCCTTGCGTTGTCCTTTCTTTTGAAAACTTCTTGAATGAGATTCTAGGTTGTTGAATTTGTTTGATGGTTGTAGTTCTCTATCAGATTCACTTTTGAAGTAGGGTTTCTTCCTTCCTCATTTTGTATGAGTAGCTAGGGCTTGATCATTTTCCCTTGCTAGTAGTGCTTCACGGTTGGCTACCCTTGTCTCTTCTTGGGTGCATTCTTCCCATAGGCTCTCAAACTGTAGTTTCTCCTTTCTGCTACATACTAACTGGATGAAAGCATCCCAAGGTCTTGTGAGACCATTTAGGGCTATTATCACGAATTTTTCTTCATCAACGGTTTCTCCAATCGCTTTTAACTGTTCTTTTATTTATGAGATTCGAGAGAAATATTCTTGAATCATTTCTCCTTTCTGCATCTTGGTATTCTTCAATTGAGTTCTTAGATTCATTTTTCGATTGATGTTCTTTCCTTCATATAGTTTTCTTAGAGACTCAAACATTTCCTTTGGAGCCTTCTTGGATGATACATACGGGATCAGGTGGTCTTTGATTGAATCTGCAATGATTCTTTGAGCCTTGATTGAGTCCTTCTAATGCTTCGCTTTCTCTACGACATCTTTAGGTTCCTCCACTTCTTCTTTGATAAATTTTGCTAAGTCATTCTCTGCAAGGATCAGACCGATCCTATACTTCTAGTCATGGAAGTTGTCTATGCCTTCTAGTTTCTCAACAAGCTTTGTGCTTGTAGACATCTTGTACTTGAGGCTACGAAAATGACCAAAAATTGAAAATGATTAAAATCAAATTTTGACCTTACCAGGAGGTGTGCTTGGCTGAGGTGAGTAGCCTGGTGTCCTTGGATTTGAGAAAATCCAATTTTTACCCCGTCAAATATGATCTGCAGATTTCTGGACTGGTGCTTCTAGTACTTCTGGTACTTTTGGTACTAGTTTTCTGGTACTTCTGGTACTTTTGTGAAAGTAGGGTTTCACTTTCCAGGAGATCCAGCCACTAAAAAGGTGTGCACTAGGTGCCAAATTGATCCTGGGGGGAGGGCGCAACTTTCTAGGTGTTTGAGCTGAAAAGAGTTACTTTTGCAAAACCCTAATTTGCAGGTGCTGCAACAGTGATGTTTTTCTCTTGCAAATAGTGTTTCCTTCAGGTTGGATCTGAAACCATGTTAATGTTTATGCCATTATTATATTTCTTTGCATTTCAATAGATAAGAGCATCATAAGAACAAGATCACTGAGAAACATACATTCACAAGAGACACAACATTTATCCTGGGAAACCCTCTAGGGGAAGAAAACCCAGCAAAAACTTCCTTATCATAAATATCTTATACAATGTTCAAGACATAACTCAAACCCATACAGATAGTCCTCCCCAAGATATGCGCCACTCTTCTTCTCCTCTCTCTAACTGGTAATTGCAACTTGCCTCATAAGATAATGAGCAAATGAGTTGTGTGTTAAAGTGAGGCACTAGCCTCCTATATATACAAGACTGGCACGTGTGAAAGGGTTTCACTGGCAGGGATGACCTCTCACTCTGGGTGGGTAAACCCAACTTTAAATTAATTATGGGTCTCAATAATAACTGTTGGGGCCAACTTCTTATTCTGCCCATTATAATTGTCCGATGACCAATCTGCAAAAGGGGATTTGGTCCTAATACAATTACCGACATGATTAATCCACAATGGGGATTAATCCTAATAATAAAATAACAATAATAATAAGAATGTTCTTCGCAGTTACAATATTTCAACACACAACCTCTACAACAATCCATGCCGCTCTACAAATCCTTAGCATCCTTTGTGTCCCTCTACACTCAGCCAACTTCAAAGAGGTGTTTCTACCTCAACATGACATTTATAAGGATCCTTCATATCTCATTGGAAATATCTCTTCAATATCTCAAATGGGTATTTTGCAGAATCTCATTTGGCTTTCTGGTTTGAGAGATATCATTGATTGAATTTCAACATGTATTTGACCCAAGGAGGTCGCGTGTACCACCATATTCAAAGGTATTTTTCTCCCTGCTCAGGAAATTACAAAATAATATCCACATATTTCTGGAAATATATCTTTAGTATCTCAAATGGGTATTTCACGAAATCGCACTTGGATTCATGGTTTGAGAGATATCATTGATTTAATCTCAATAGTATTTGACCCAAGGAGGCTGCGCGTACCACCATATTCAACGGACTTTTTCTCCTTACTCGGGAAACTACAGAAGGATTTTCAAGTATTTATGGAAACATTTCCTCAATATTTCAAATGGGTATTTCACGGAATCACATTTGGCTTCCTGGTTTGAGAGATATCATCGATTTAATATCATAATGTATTTGACCCAAGGAAGCCGCGCGTACCACCATGTTCAAAGGTATTTTTCTCCCTGCTCAGGAAACTACAAAAAGAGTTCCACATAAGGATGGAAATATATATTTAGTAGCTCAAATGGGTCTTCGATGGAATTGGATTTATCACCTGTAGAAAAATTTATGAATGGATTTGCAGAAGGATGTTCACAACCCCCCAAAGTCACGATTTTCCCATATTAGCTTTTTAAATTTTGGGATTTTTATTTTATTTTTCTACCCATGTACAATGCTATTGTCAACTAGGTTATGGGTCAACCAGAAACCCACGGTTATGGGTCAACCACACAAAACCCTTCTCTTCATTGGGTATTTTCACATTGTAATCATAATGGTGCGATAATGAAGTTTCTTTTTTTAGTATGGGTGAAATGACGGGGACCATCATTTTCTAAGGGGGGAGGAATGATCCAAATTTTAAGGGGGTATATGGTCTAAATTCAGATACAAAAGTCATAAAGTGATAAAGCTAATATATTGTCAATGTGGATCAAGGAGATGCCCACCTCCTCATTAATTAATTGGGCTAACATGTTGCCCATAAGGGTCAAAGAGAGTCCCACCTCTCCATTATTGTATTGGGTTTTATTTTCCACTACTTAGTTAGTTGGGTAGTTAGATCTATTATTATAATAATAGAGACGCATTTAATGAACTCTTTCCATTATTGGATTGGGTTTTATTTTCCACTACTTAGTTAGTTGGGTAGTTAGATCTATTATATTAATAATAGAGACTCATTTAATGAGCTCTTTTTTACTTTGTCCAATGGACCATTTTGTAATGCTATATAAAGTCCTAACAAGACTTCTTATAATATCAAGTTACTCATTTTGGTTTCTCTCATATTTTCTATTTTGTGAGATTCATTAGCTCTGAGTGATTTACTAGTAGTTAGTTTTAGAGGTGAGACTCTTCTTTGAGCCTCACCTCCCAAGTACTTCATTTACATGTTGTTTTTTTCCATGTTTCTTTTTGCTCCTCCTCTCTCTGCATTCAAGCCATCCAGATCTCATTCTCTGAGATCCGTATTAGTCTCCAACATGACTTGCATAGGTTGGTGACTTAATGCCAATATGACTCGTAGTGACTGGACTTGTGCTTCTAACATGACTTGCAGCGGTTGGTTGTGACATCTGAGACCATGGTCCCGGGAAAGACTAGTTTTGAGAGATCATAGGTCAAGAAGGGTTATGGTATACACCATGGCCCTTCCTGGTAGGACAATATCCTCCTCCCAACTAGTTCATAAAAGGTTGTAAGGGAATCATCACCAAGGAAGCCTCTTGCGAGGAGAAAGTGACATGACAAGGATTGCTCATGGGAGGATATATGTTGTCTGCAGATGAAGGAACTCTGTCCAGAGGGTTTCCCATACAATAAAACTAACACCCCATGGATGAAACACCAGAGGAAAGAGGTAGGTTTTCCATAAGAAAAGCGTTCATAGGAACTGACATTGTGGAAGAAGGAATGATAGATGAAATATAAGAGGTAGAAGGACCGCCCATTTGAGCACTTTCTCCTGAAAAAGTGAAGCTAGGATTGGGTCCAAAGGAAGGAGGATTCCAACCTCCTACCATAGGATTTGATTGAGGGATATGAACCCCACCAAATGAAAAAGGAGAATAAGGAGGCATCATGCCCCCGAACCCAAAACTAGGATTCACATGAGACGACGAAACAGAGAATGACAAGTGCGAAGTCATGTCTAACATACCAAAAGAGAAATGATTAGAGGCCCAAGGCATTGAATGAGTACTATCAATCAACGTACCACTTATAAATACAAAAGGATTCATCCCCATGGACTGAGTAGAGACCATGGGCTGGGTAGTGCTAACTAAGGGAGTCATAGGGGCTCCACCAACCATAGCAGTGAAAACTCTCGACGCAATACAAAATCCTAAGGCCAAATAATAATAAGAGAGAACACTCATAAATAAATCTAAAGGCCAATGCACACAAATAGGATATGATGACCAAAACAGACCTCTCGAACTAGAGTAGGTATGCCTCACCCAAGAGGGGCCTGAGACTCCCTTCAATAGAGTGGATGTATCAAAATCAGTTATAAGGGCCTTCATGGGCTTAACAACGTAGTCGGTTAGATCCCCCCATAGAGGTAATCCTCCATAAAGGTTGTGTGATGTCCAACCCTTATCTAACTCATGGTACCTTCAGAATAACCCCTTCAAGTAACCTATGTGGTTACCTATGTCAAGCAACTAGAGTCACCACGATATAACCAATGCATAGGTGAGCAGTCCCAAGTTTGGTCCAGCGTGTGGATAGGGTAGAAAAGCCCAAAATCTCAAAAGAACCACCTCTCATGGAGGTAAAGGTATCAGAAATACCTGCAGATATGAATAGAACCCCATAAATATCTCTGACGCTAGGAATGTATTAGAGGGCTATTGATGCAGGGGCATCATCAACAAACACGCATGGCAGGACAACTCAATGCTTCAGAATCATTTCATAATCTTAAGCGTTGGAGGTTACTGCGAGTTTTCTGGAGCTGATTGAAAAATGGAAAAAGATCAAGCACTTGGAATCTGAATGATCATGAGTGATCTAGGAGTTTTCACTCTGAGTCTTGAATGTAGCTAAACTTAGGTAGCAATTAGGTTTTCTTTTTCGAGTAACGAGTAGTCGGGGGAACTCTAAGAACCCTCGAAGATAAATAGAGGTTTTGTACGCCCAAATGAGGTTGTTGGGAGTTAGTAGGAATTTTTTGAGTTTCTAGTTGTTGTTTGATTATAGCTATAGCCATTTTATTTTGAATGAATATAATCGAGGAAAATTGATACAAATGCATGATGTTGTTACTGTTTTGAAATTACCTATTATTAATGTTTTCATGAATGAATGAATTTCGTCACGAACGTATGAAATTGTGAGATGTTGGCATAAGTTTCAATTATTTCTCTTCTGTGGAGTCTATGCAAGATGTGCACACAAAACACAAGGAGTGCATTCATGGAATCTGTTTCGATTCCGAAGCTCAGAAGAGATAGCATGAAACTTTCCCTTTGCAAGGAGTGAAAAGTGACTGCTACAAGGCATGCACAGTCGTCTGCAAGAACTCAAACCTTGCATAGGAATTTGTTGTGAGGAGTGCACAGATCCAAAACTCGGCTAAGTGTCGAAGTGGCTCCGTAAGAAGTCAAAGGATCAGAAGGAGAGAAAGCTCATAAGAGATAACACTTTCCAGAAGTACAAACAAGACCTAAGGGGCAGAGTCGTAGGAAGAACCAAGGCCAAGACCTTTGGATACTTAGAAAATCTTCTAAGTTGAAGGAAGTCGGAAGCTCAGGAAGCATAGATGATTTTAGGGGATAAATTTCATAAATGGGCTAATTTTCCATGGTTTTACCCAAAAAAATATTCGCCAATTTACATTTTTTCTAAAAATGATTCGCCCAAATTCCATAGAATAAAATTATTTTACCTTAAAAATCGCCAAAACTTTATAGAAAGTATATAAAATCCATAGAAATTTGAATATTTTTACAAAAATATCGCTAAACATTTTACATTTTTCATATTAAGGAATAGTAAGATTAGCCCATGTTTCTACATTTTCATATAAATTTCCATCCTTAAAATCATCCTTGTCAGGAAGGAGAGCGACAGTGGTCGTTGGATCACCGATTCAGAGGACCAAAAACCATTCGATCAAATCAAGGTGTGTGAACTTTAGCTCTTTGCATATACAGGAGAGGGAACTTACACAAGTTTCGAAGTCGCAAAGGGGAAATTTGGACCGTTGGATCACGAGAGGTTGTGGAGCATCGATTTGACGTGAGTGAAGTTCGAGGATTTAGACTTCGAAATATTTGCAAGGAGGCCAGGTGAAAACCTCTGAGGGACGAAGTCGTGAAGTGCGAAATCGTGATTTGATCATAGCTGTCGGATCATGGAAGGTCGTGCATTGTCAATGTGATGTAAGTGGAGTTCGAGGGTTTGGAGTTTGGGAGAATGGGGGTAGTTGACTTCCGAAGACGCGAAGTCCCAAAGCGCTTAGTAGTTGGGCCCCAGGTCATAGCCCAACGTCACAATCGAAGGGGCCTAGCAGGAGGAGCTAGCACCTAGAGGATCCGTTGATTCGAAAATCGGGAATCGGGGATATCGGGTTTGGTACATATAAAAACACCCGAAGTCTGAAGTCGTGAAGCACATTTTGGGGTGGCACCTGGTCACATCTGGTGATCACATAAGGGGAAGTTGTGCCCAGTGCTAGTTCGCGTGGGTGAAGTTCAAAAGGGCCTGTGGATTTGTTTCACAGAGGTTCCAACAGGGATCCGAAGAGTTGTTCCATCTCAACATTGTGAACGATCCTAGACCGAGAGTCAACAGACCCTGCTGAGGTAGGGGCACTGCATCATATATCTCTGCAACCAAATTCACACGACCTCGTGCTTAACTCTGGTGTGAGCAGAGCCTCTCGATGTTTCCAATTACACAATGGGTTTCACCACTCCCTGGTTAGACACATACGCTGAGTTTAATAGCCTTGGAGAATTTTACTCACAAAATTCTATTCTAAGGCCCTATGTCCTATGCTTGTTTGTGTAACTTGAAAAATAAAATCGTTTCTAATCAATTTTAATTAATCAACATTAATTTTAATGGATTTTTCTTACTCAAGAGGTGCAGTCATGAAACTGATGGTATTAATACTCAACATATAAAAATAATCAAATATAAAAACACTGCTAAGTACTAGTCTTGAATTTCAAAGAGATGTTATGCTTCTAAATGCAAATTTTTCCAATGCAATCTCTACAATTTCAATGAAGTGAAATCTTTCCAAATGCGTCAAAATAAATGCAAAGTAGTCAAAAATGAAAATGCCATAAGTACAATGAAAGTAAGCAAATATTTTTGTATTTTCGATATAATGAAAATAAAATGCAAGGACTGAATAACAACTTCATAGGCATGCCCTACTACAAGCAAAAAGAGACAAGCCAAGAAGGATAACAAGAAGCAACTACTTTGACCTGTATGCAAGGAAAACCGATGAAAAAGATGACAAGAAATAAGTTCACCCAAAAATTCAAAAATAAAAATGCTTCCTATCACTCTGTAGGCACCTAATAGTTAGAATAGGGACCTAGGAAGACTTATGAACCAATAAAACTCACCCAACAAACAACAAACTCAGTCAGTAAGACTTAAGAGATGATGTACGCAATTGTTTGAGCAACAAGCGCATATATACGCGCCCTAAAGGCACACAACTCACATATGTATGTGTTTGTCAAGGGAAAAACTGTGTATAAAAAGAAAAACACTGTCAAGGAAAGGGTTAAGCCAAGAAACTCAGATGCAAGGAAAAATACAGGTTGTCAAGCAACATGTGACAAGGAAACTCAGGCCAACAAAGAGAAAATCAAGGAGAAAAACACTCAAAACCCCTAAAAAGGAGATATCCGCAGTGGAGTCGCCAATTTTGTTACGAGGAAAATATCTCTATGGCTAGGGGTAAACCACAACATACATAATGATACCCATAAATCAACTCTAATATCAAGTATGCTATATAAATGAAATGCTAACAAGACAAGGCTAACATCCTACCTCGCCCGGACGTTCAAAGAAGACCGTTGTTGAGCACGCAACCCAAAGCCTTATATCTACAACTTGTCCTCAAAAACCAAGATAAGAATGCATATGGTGATAATATATGATGCCAACATATAAATTAGCATAATCCATTAACATACATGACAAATACGCCCATGGAATAATAATTCAACTATTTGCAAGATATCAATTGGACGAGAAAAGAGTATTTCTATTAAAATAATTAGCAGAAGTACATAGATGACAAACTTCTGTAACGACACATATTGGAACCGAGAAACTAAGTCCCTCCAGCTGGGCCTCCACCACTTGAATCCTCCACAAATAAAATCTCATATATAGGAGTCAATGAGGTTCTTCATCACAAAGAAGGAAGAGCTTCGGGGCTGAACATAAGAAGTTCATACTTTCAAGGACAAAGGGATGCAAACTCAATATGAAGTGAAATTTCTCAAGAGTGTCTTTGCTCTCAAAGTTGAATTGTCGAATTCTCTTCAAGGCTTGGATATGGCTCAATTTATAGCCTCCAAATGGAATAGAAGGGTCGAGTCATAACATTTCCAGTATGTGGAAGGTCAAGGATCATGGATCTCATGACATGGCATGGAAACCCGACATAATTTTTTATTTTTGAGCAACAAACCTGATGTACGTAGGCTGTAGTGGAGAAACCTGCGTATACGCTTGTTTAATAAATAATAGGGTGCGTATATGTGTAAAAATGTGCATTTTTGGATCTAGAGTGAAAAAAAGGGGCTTCAAGTCTGTAGAGGAAAATGGAAGGCCATCCAAGAAAGCTGCATGGAGTGAGGCAAAATTTGTTGTAACAATGTTAACTGCAATATATGCCTGACACGTAAAAAATGCATTATCAATCAATAAATATATTTGGAGCTATGACATAGATTAATATATTGGAAAAAACCTAAAACATGATGTCACTGAATTGTTTATTGTTTATCTTTTAAACCATATGCTAAATCAATTTCCTTGAGAGTAAGATTTGTATCTTGATTATGATGAGCTTATTTAAGTAAAATAGCCACCCCTTCCCATGATAACCTACCATTACATTGAATACATCAATCTATCCATACCTTCATCCAATCAATATTGTTTGTGATGTATAAATGTAGTGCATCCCACTCTCGACCAACATTATGAAAAAAGAAAAAAGAATACTAATTAGAATAAAGATTAATAATTGATCATGGAAGCTGAATAAAACTTAAATAAGTAAAATAAATAAATCAATCAATATTAATTCAAAGTATTATATATCTCTAACATCTAATTACCTTTCACTTTCCTCATTCTACCTTTCCTAACTAGGACCTCCCCTTGAAATTTGTTAATGGAATTGGCATCCCAAATCTGAGGCACCTTCATGATTTTTGCTGCTAATTTAGGAAGATACTGACTAATATACTCCAAATATTGATATACCATATATCCCTCCACCATAGAGCCCTCGAGAAGTGCTCTTTGTCTAAAGAAATACTTTAATGCCTTCAAGTGCATGTCCACCATCCACATTGACCTTGTGTGTATAGGTCCACACATTTCAATCTCCTCAACTTGGTGTATAAGGTAGTGTTATTGTGCATTGAAAAATGTCATAGGTATATACATTTTCATTTCGCACATTAGCCGAGGAATTTCTCTCCTTCAATATTTTATATCTTCTTTATGGATTTATTTAAATGACAACCACCTACACATGATATAGCAACTCAAATCATAGGTTTCAACAACAACGTATATATATTGAAAGTAAAACATATTTCGACAAGTTGAGCGATAAATATTTTTCATATAAATCATTAATATTTACCTCATGTATTTTCCAATATCATATATNTGAATCAATATCTAACATACTTTTTCAATTTTTTCCAATTATTAAAATTGCATAATAGTACGCAAAAATTAACCAAAAATAGAACAAAACATTCACCATCATAAGATAAACATAGTATGCAAGATGTAATGTGGAAACCCTTAAAAGGGACAAAACCACAAAAAGATGTTTCTTTTATCATTCAATTGTTACAATATCAGGCTCTAACTTGGGAGGGGAACCTATCTCTGATGCAAGCTCCAACTTACAATATTGTAGGCACCAACCTGTCATAACAAGCACCCACTTGCAAATTGCAGACACCAATATACCAAGGACACCAATCCTTGCTACAAGCACCAACTTGTAGAAATGTAGACACCAACCTACACTGTAAGCACCCAATTGTTGGTAAAGAAGGCACCAACCCTCAATGTAAGCACTGATTTACAATGAGGACTTTAATCCTCTCCCAAGATCCACCGTGCCACCGCTAGACATTCAAATATTCCTTTATTCCATTCTCTTATGAGCCTCAGAGCCTATTCTCTATGCACTTCTGCTTCCACATACTTCGCTCTTCACACATCACACATCCATTGCCCCAAATCATCCTTCAACACAATCCTGAATCATTATATATATTCAAGCTCATACACCAACCATTTGTTATCAACTGAATCATATTCAACAAGTTGGTTGCAGGTCCATCGATTCTCCTTTAAATCGAGCTACAAAACCCTCTAGAAAACTGGTCTTTAGCTTCCTTTTATCACACACAATTCCTCACATAGGCTCTTAATTCTTAGGAGTTGTGCGATTTGATCCTTGAACAAATCATGTCCTTTCATCTATTATTTATCCAAAAAAACACACTATATATCCTTGATGCACACAAATTGTCCGATCTGGATATCCAATCAATCTCCTCTGTTGAATATTTCCTTGAAATCAGGATCATCGGGGTACTGGGAAAGATCAACAACACTTCAGTGCATAACATCTGTTGGATATTTCCTTGGATAGATCATGACCGTTGATATATCCTTACCACCAAATCCAATGACTTGTTTCAATGGATCCAATGGCTCTCGTTAAGTAGCTTCAAAGGCGTTGATTTCATTCATGCCTTGAGTTAACCAATGGTTAACACCTACCCTTTTAATTTTTCGTAAAATGATTAGGTGGGACCCACACATATTCACAATTTTCACTGCACCATTCATTCTTCAATCAATGACTATCGCTGGATTTAATCATCATCATCTTCCATGTAAGTTCAATGTAGTTTATTTTATTCTTCAACAAACGGTGGAGATCCAATCAACTTCAATGGCTGAGATTTCCTCGTGCCCAACTGGACCCACTTTCATCCCATCCAATCATACTTTGACACATGCCACCTTGGGACACTCTGGCTTCCATGCTGACACCTTCAATGGAAATATACTATCCATAATACCAAGTTCCTTGACCAAGGGATAAGCGGTGTCATTGTCAACACTTTTATTAGGGGAAACCACACGAGGTTAAATTGTCCTGATGATATATCAGGATTGAAAAAAAAAATTGTTCCGATAATTCTTCATATGAAAACACCTATGACCAGGTGATTACGTTATCATCGTTAGATATTTGGAGTATCGATGCATTCCTGGGTTCTTTCTATCCCGATGATCTGCTAGGCCTCAATGAAATTAGACCCAGTCCAATAGAAGACTACCATGAACCTTTCTCCCAGACTGTTGATCTTATCGTTGCATGCACTGCTGATTTTCTTACCTTTCTTCAATGATATCATGGTCGTCAATGAAAATCAAGATATCTTCTACATTATTGTCTTCAACTATCCTTTGAAGCTTGAGTCCCGATGTAACAGGGCCCCGACAACATAGCTTCACCAGCAGTCCCTTTCTTCATCCACCGTTGATCTTCTCCTCCGGTCAATCTTGACCATTGATTTATTGAATCTCTGCTTAGATTTCATCATCGTCGGGACCAAAGGGAATTGTTTTTTGAGTCGTTGATATGGAAATCTCCTACGATATGATCTCTTCCATTGATTTTGGAAAAGGTTTGTCCTAATCTAATCTACACCGTCTATTCGATTTAACCCATTGAATGAATTCTACATGCACCCAATTTGACTCTAGTTGATTCTGATCTACTCACACAAAAAAGGATTAATTCTTCTTCGCCTTCACGACCTCAGTATGGTTTATATTTGTATCAAGAATCTACACATAATATCTTGCAACACAAACACTTCATCGTTCTTTCCAAAACAAATATATAGTCTAGATGCTTCCTCTGTCTATCTAGGGTTCGATCCTTGGACTTGTCAGTATTCCTTTGACATCAATGATAACATAATTTCAACAAAGTCCCCCTTTGTCATTGATGACAAGAATTGGTTATTCTAGAACTCCTCCATTTCCATTTCATGCACATCTCTCTTTTTGCAAATCTCCCCCTTTGACATCAATGGAAAAAAGGTTTTACACCTCCTTACATCGGTCCCTTTTATTCTCTGCTTAGAAAAAATCTTATTTTTGTGTAGATCCCCCTGTGTTTGTACTTCTTCAAGAAGATTTATGGAGTCGCTCCCCTCAAGAATATTGTACCAGTTCCTTTTTTAGGCACTCTCCCCCTGATATATATTTTTTTTTTGAGCTCCCAATAGCTCTCAATTGAAGATGTCATATCTTAAGCAGAGATGGGAATGAATCCCATCTTTTGTATGAGATACTCAAATGTAGATTTGGGAAGTGGTTTTGTAAATATGCCTGCATTTTTTTCCTTTGTTGGGACATATTATAGCTTTACAATTTGGTTTTCAACATGTTCTCTAAGAAAATGGTACTTGATAGGTATGCGTTTTGTTTTTGAATGCATGACAAGGTTCTTAGAAATGATTATTGCACTGGTGTTATCACATAGTATGGAGATCGATTGTTTGTAATCAATATGAATGCCTTGCAAAGTATACTTCATCCAAAGAACTTGTGTGCAACAAGATGTTGGTGCAATGTATTCAACTTCTGTAGTTGACAGAGAGATTGATGACTTCTTTTTTCTTAACCAGGAAACTAGGAAATTGCCTACAAAGAATGCACCTCCACTTGTGCTTTTTTGATCATCTACACATCCTGTCCAATTAGAATCAGTGTATGCTTTCAAGGTAAAATATTCACCTTTTGGATACCATAGTCCATAGTCCAAAGTATTCTTCATATATCTGAATATTCTCTTGACTTCATGTACATGGGATTCTTTTGGTGCAGATTGAAACCTTGCATCAATTCCAACTACCTACATCACATATGGCCTTGAGGCCATTACATACAAGAAGCTTCCAATCATAGACCTGTACATTTTTTTATCTTCTTCCATGGATTCATCATCTTTGTTGAGCTTGCATCCTGTGGTCATAGGGGTGTTGAACGGTTTACAATCCACCATTTTGAACTTCTTGAGCATCTCCTTAGTGTATTTTATTTGAGATATGAAGATACCTTTGTTTGATTGAGAGATATGTAGTCCTAATAAGAATGATATCTCTCCTAGAATTGACATATTGAATTCACTTTGCATCTCTTCAACAATTGTTTTTTTTGGCTTGTCATCATTACTTCCAAATATTATATCATCCACATAGAAAATAATATTGTCTATGTTTTTTTATCATAAGCTAATATTGTGGATGATATAATATATTGTCTGTGTTTTTTTATCAAAGCTAATATTATTGTCTAGCACCAAAAATATTATGATAGATAAAACATTGGGTAACTCAAGATTTTGATCAAAGTCTTTGAGAATACAATAATGTAATATCCCGAGTAGCTCTCTTGGAGTCTCAAAAATAATAATGAGTCTTTAAATAAAAAGGTAAATGTCTTTAAAGAAAACAAAATGAATTTGCCCTCTGAAGAGGACTGGGATTTGGCTCCCTTAGACCATAAAATTAACAAAGGAACACATTGTAGACATATTTACAAAGGTGAAGGTTTTTGGATTACTGAGAGGGGGGGTGAATCAATAATGAGCAATTATACAAATTATTAATCATTTAAAACACAAAGTATATTATTTTACTTATTCAACCATGTTCATCTGTTCATCATCAATATCTTACTGTATCATAAGAATTAACATTCATCGGTTCATAATAAACAATAACAAACACATCCACACAATGCACAACACACCAATATTTACGTGGAAACCCAATGCAGGAGAAAACCACATAATGATTTTCTTATATGTCAAGAATTACATTCAAGGAAACACCAAATTCCAATTCTCCAGCTACAACTAGAAGGAGGATCCAATCCCCTAGTTTCTCAGGCTACAACCTGAGGGAAGCTCCAACTCCCCAATTCTCTGGCTACAACCCCCTATGTTCTCCGGCTACAACCAGAAGGTGACTACAACCACCTATCCTTTCCCCATCCAACCTCCCTGAAATATAAGTAGAATGATGGAACCACTGTCACACTGTCACTGTGAGATATACTGTTGTAAACCTGTACCAATCAACCTACACCAAACAACCTGTAACAACATGTACCAAACAATCTGTAACAACATGTACCAAACAACCTGTAATCAACCTGTGCCAATAACATGTAAACAACTTGTACCAATAACTTGTGCCAACATGTAACATACATCAACTTATACCTCAACCTATACCATAAACAAGTGCATCAACCATGCACCAAACCTATACAAATAGCCTATCACAATAACCTCTCCAAACAACCTATCACAACAACCTGTCTCATCAATATTATCATCCAAATTAGATCTACTCACCAATATCAATCACCATGACAACTCTCAACCATATGCACAATATCACCAAGATTTGCATCAACCAAACATATCACAACAACTCATAATCATCACCAAGGTCAATATGTGTTTCTAATAATATACCAAGATAAGTAAGCCACATCATCCATAAACCATGTGTCAACAATACTACTAACAAGTGCCTCCAAACATGTACCAAGTATGTACCAATCATGCATCAAATACGCATCAACTATGACTCATCAAGATGTACCAACATCATCAACTATACACCTCATGTATGTGCCAACTCATCAACTACTTGTCTCAACCATGTACCCAACATGTACCTCAACCATATACCAAATACATATACCAATACCATCAAAGCTTCTCTAGCAATACATCACACTATCCATAACCAAATACGATAAACCATTACATCAAACCATGTGCCACAACCTCACTGTTATAGAACCTTTATCTATAACATACCTCAACCAAAAGCCCTCATCAATTTCATCATCCAAATCTGATTTGTAACTCTATAACATACCTGGTGTATATTATCACATACCTGTAATGAGTAAATATCTGAAAATACTACACATTGTTCTTTAGTGTCTTGTTTGCAATTCCTCTAGGTTTCACTGCTTGGAACCTCCCAGAAAAGGAGTTATAGAAAAAATGGCATACCTTGCTGAATTTTGGCTTATTCTAGAGACTGAACTTGTAGAGCATGCCTCACATGGAATATTTTATGTGTGAATATGAAAATGGTACTAAAAATACTACATCCTATACTCTAACCAATACATTTGGTCTTACTGAATTTGGATCTGTTATGAATAAGTTATGATGTTTTTACCCAAAACACTCTTTTTAGACTAGTTTCAGGACTAGCCACAAACCCTATTTTCCACGAAGCATAACTCCCAAAATACAACGACCCACAAGCTGAAATTTTTATCATAGTTACTTGGATGTGTTGCCTCAATTGCCTCCATATTTCTCTATCTGAATCATTGTAGAAAATAAATTATTTCTAAAATGGTGAGATGATCTGTAAATAACATACCTTAGAAAGCATCATCAAAAGACTTTATCCTCCCTTGAATTTTGGCCTTCTTTACTTCACCTTCCCTCTGAAATTCACCTTATATATCCTTTGGTTACCTCATTCACTTGTAGATATTCAATATTCTCAATGGATACTAATGGGAGACCCTTGCTCTCTTATTTATACTCTCCAATTAGCTTCCTCTAGAAGTATCCACTTAACCACTTTGTCCACTTAGCCACTTTGTCCACTTAACCAACTTTGTCCACTTAGCCACTTTGTCCACTTAACCACTTTTTCCACTTAGAAACTTTTTCCACTTAGCCACTTTGTCCACTTAACCACTTTTTCCACTTAGAAACTTTTTCCACTTAGCCACTTTGTCCACTTAACCACTTTATCCACAAATAGTAAAATCTCCAATTCTAGTTGCAACTAATTTACTTTTAATTATTTTCTTGTTGCAACCACTTTAACCCATGACTAACCACTTTGACTGGTCAACTTATTCTAGGAGCTTCTAGAATAATTTTACTTCTTTGATATTCTAGTATATTCTAGATAGCTCATGAGGGTTGTTATCACTGAAATTTCGTCCGCACAGGGCGACAAGAACTCCACATCGTCAACACAGGACTGGAGTCATTCATGGCACAGGATTAATTCCTTAGCATTGCAAAAGGGTCAAAACTATACAAAATGGCCAAAAAATTGCAAGG
>ML784821.1:1139433-1161954 GCA_009831015.1 Picea engelmannii
CTCTGAGAGAGACATCAATCCACCCATTATTCTTCTGTTATTTTTTATGAGTGCATTTATTTTTGAAGCATTCCCTCTTTTCATCCTAGTCTTTGATCATCCAACTTTATTGGTGTATTGTTCATTTATAAAGTCTATCCCTGACTACATTTCTCATTTTCTTCCAAGTTATCGCTATTATTTTATTTAGTCAATGCGAGCCCTGTCCTACACCATTTGGATGAATGCATTTCTTTCAATCATTTAACTATCAAGAGCATTGTGTTCTGCGATAGGAAAACACTTTATTTAAACTTGAACATCAATATGTAATATTTTTTTACTCTCATAGATAGCTATTCTGGGAGTTCATAACATTTGTGGTTTCAAACTTTATATAAGCATGAAATCTCATGTATATTTCTGCTATGCATACTCTAATTTTAAATGAATGAAATCATTTAAAGTTCTTTGAATTATGGGCCATCAATATTATTGTATGTAGCTATTGCTATTGTGTTTATTGTATGTGAGGTTATTTCTTTTATACTATAATTTCTTTTCTATCTTTCCAGTTACTTTTCCACCTGGTCCAGTCACAGGTGTAGATGTTATGAATGTTAAATCCATTGTTTGAAATATTATATTGAAAATATGAGTGAGATAGAGGAGTACCATCTCTATAAACATGAATAGGGGATCTTGATAACTCTTTACAAGAATACCATATGAGGTTGAGTCTTGTCCCTAATAGGAAAAGAGATCACCAATGCTTCATCTCTTAGCTAGGGTTTTTTGGTTGAGGGGTTTAGATTTACATCAATTAGCAATGGATTAGGGTTTATGATTTTCTTTAAGTCACTTTTATGAAATGAAATTCATTTTTGTTTTTTAATTTAATTTTTTAGTGCATTAATGAAAATTGAGCCATCTATTTTTCAAAAGAATTATTTTTGGCCTATGTTGCTCTTGTCATATTTAAGTTCACTAGTGCACTATATTACTATAAATGCAGTAAATTGTTTTAACATCAATATAAGTGAAAACCTCTATAATTAATAATTTATGGAGGTTTTCCTTACCAAAGGTTTTAGCATACATATTTTTCTGGTGTGCATAAATATCAAGTGCATTGGTGTGTCTATTATAACTAAATTCACACATGTGTAAATACAAAATAGGTGCATTGTTTACTTAGAAAGGCCTTGAAATTTGTTTTTGAAGTTAACATGATATATGATTCCCAAAATTTATTTTAAGAATGTAGACACATATTGATTGTGAATTTGGATCAAATTCAGGGAGGAAATAATAATAATATCGAATTATTGATTATTTTGACTTCTCATTCCATATCTTTCCAAGTTCACCAAGTTCTCCTTTTGCATTTTTAATAAGTCCATATTTTATTTATATTTTGATTATTTGATTGAATATGCACTACCTTTTCACGTGCATTTAAATATTATGCATTGAATAGGATCTAGATTTGAGATTGATTTCAGATGCACAAGATATCCCACTAGTATAAAAATGTCACAAGATCTTATCTAGAGCAATATACCATAGGAATATGATAGATGAAATTGGAGATCAACATTACCCACCATCTGTAACATGTCGTCTTCTAGAAACCATCTCGAGCCAATGGTACTTCATCATGAATTGGATCTCTTTTATGACACCCAAGTAGTATGTGGTTGTTCAAAATGTAAAGTGTTGAAAGTTAACCCTTGACATGTCACACTATCCCATTATGTTGACTATTGACTACCTAAAGTTGATGGTTTGATACTTCCCACTACGATTAAGGATCCAATAGGTGATATAGAAAAGACATGTAGGAACACTTCCATATGCTCCTTTTTTGAATTTTTGGAAGGAAAATTCACTATGTTTCCTTTGAAATTGACCAACATGTCTCATGTTGTTGAGTCAACCAAGAGTTTTAGTGAGCCAAAGTACAATACCAATACTACTCGAAACATATTTACTAGGAGATCCAATTTTTTTTTATGAGTTGAGAGCAACACTATCCAAGTACACACCAAGTTTGGTTCAATTGTAGGAGGGAAACAATGACTCCTCTATTTTCTTCCATCTACAATTAGTAAATACAAAACCTATTACCATCTTGGTTTCAATGGTGTTGACCATCTTCCTTGCATGTGCTTGATGTTGGGACATAATTATTCTTTTGTGGTAATAATTACATGATTGCTAAGTCTAAAATAGATATTGCAAATCTTGGGTTGTTTATTATTTCATGTGTTTGTTCCTCCTAAATAGTGATTAGCACTTATTACATTTTGTGAGCCTCTTTATAATTGGTCCAATTACTTGAATATTGTTAAGTGTAAACATAAAATTTCCATGTATAGTATGCATGGTTATTCTTCTAGAAACTTTAATAGGAAGAATTTGTTATATATAAATGGTCATCCGTACACACATGGAAACATTACAGGGTTCATAAATAGTTGTAGGTGATAATTGTTCAATGTAAATAGTTCCTTTCAAGAATAATAAAATGACAACATATCAAAAAAATTTCGCAGTCGCACCAGTCAACATAATAAAAAGAAAAGATAGTTTTCCAATAATATATCTTGAAAATTGTCCAAAATGCGGAGCTTACTTTCTAGAGAAACAAAATTTTCTTTCTTAGAGGATTTTGGAAATATGCATCTTGTGTAAGTTCTATAAAAAACACCTAACATCAAGAAAAAATTTTAAAACATTAAACACTAGTACATAATAAAAAAATGGTGGTTTTAAATTTCCTCCCAGTTCTGCGTGTTTTCCAAAACATTCTAATCTACAACCAACAATTCCAAATCCTCCTATTGTTTTTGAATTGTCTCAAATTCCTTAACCTCCTCCACTACATACCTAATAGACAACTTGGAATCTTACACAACTAAATTAGGATTTCTGACCATACTCAGAACCATTTATCGAAGAGAAACAAACTCAACTTGAAA
Source organism: Picea engelmannii (assembly GCA_009831015.1). Lineage (NCBI taxonomy): Eukaryota > Viridiplantae > Streptophyta > Pinopsida > Pinales > Pinaceae > Picea > Picea engelmannii. The sequence continues at coordinate 1,142,397 of ML784821.1, forward strand.
AGCTTCTATTTCCTGTTTTGACTATATAATATTTCCATAATGAAGGAATATTCAATTTTTCTAGTTTCTTCCTAGGTATGCATCCTACTAGTAATATAGAAAATCAAATTCCTATTATTAGTGATGGTCCATTCTGAAGGGAATAAATAATACCTATAAAAGACCCTACCATTTCCCACTGCTAATATTATACCATAACCATTAACTAGTCCCCTTTCTAACATTCCCTCGAGTAATTGACAACATAACATAAGACTATCAATTGTAGATTTTGTTCCACTAACCTTTTTTTTTTTAGCGTAGTGAGGAATTTTCATCAAAGGCTTTATGAGGAGTAATATATGAGATACAATTCCAAGATGCCAAACCAAGAAACAACCTTTAGACCATATCGCTCCATTATTTTGAAAACTTGTCATTATTTTGACTTCATTAGTACATCCAAGGACCCTAATGAAATAGCATGGTGGCTCGAGATAATTTATTATTATTATTTGTTTAAAACAAACTTCACATAACTTATGCAATGTTTTTAAAGTAAATGTGATGTTGGACCAATGACATAAATGTTGGCCTAGCATCTTTGTAATATTGATACAATATTGATAGGACATCATTACTATACCATTAACATCAGTATAACGTCTCTTAAATGATGTATTATGCAACAATATTGTTAAACAATTTTTTTTTCCATAGGTTTACATAAGTTTGTTAGACATCGATTTGAGGTTGAAGTAACGTTGGAAAAAAACGTTGTATGTCATACTTTCTATTCTATCATCAGTCAGTGTATTGTCACATATTCAACAACTTAACCATCACTTATTCAACATCACTTGTTCATTGTTTATTTGATGAGAAGCATATTTCTATCTGACATTTATTCAACATTTTAAGTGTTAAGTTAATATCGAATTTTGACCCCAAATGTAGTAGTGGCCATGAATTATGTGGATCCCATAGGATTCAATAGCCATGAATCATATAGAGGATACATGGCTTGATAAATTAAATGAATATATATGAAGCCTTTGATTGAACATAGCCATTGATGGAAATAACTCATCCTTATAAACTACCAACTATTATATTTGATTAGTGGTAGTGATGAATAATAATATTCCCCCATGGTGTTCATGAATAATTAACATCTTATGTTGGATCTTATAGTTCTCAGTAGAAAACAATGTAATAGAATGGATTTCTACCTCTAACCATCGATCAAAGAATTGAAGAAAATATGGGAAGGGATACACGTATATAATGTATTAAGGCCCATATTTATGGAGATTTATTTTATGTTATATGGAATATGTGTGTACACCACACATGATTATCCACGACTAGGAGTTTGCTTCCCTAAACATATTGAATGATTGTTTTATATTTGTAATGTTATTTGGTATACTTAATTTGGTGTAACTATATTCTTTGGCACTAATGTGTTTTGTATACAATATAATTGTAGGTATTGTAACAAAAGGGTATCATGGGTGTAAATGTTGTGGAGCTTCTATAAAGGCTAGGTGGTCTGATGACCTACATAACCCAGTGTATAATTGTTTGAGGGTATTCCTCTCTGAAGACCACTCTTATAGAAGACTAGCATATTCTTTCAATGGTAAAATAGAGAGAACCCAAATACTTGAAATAATGACATTGAATGAATGTCTTAGGGAATATGAAATACAGAAGGAGAAGGAAATTATAGAATTGTTCGATTCAAATGGGGAACCTATGTTTGATATTCCTGAATTTTTTAACTCTTATGTAGAGAAAATTTCCATTGAGATGAAAAGGAAATACCTTTTTTATGAAATTCCATATTTGGAGCATCTTAATATTTCCCACTTACTAGATCCAATGCATATTTCAAAAATGTTTCATCTTCTTTATGGTGGCACATATCATAAAAATAATTTAAGTGACATGTTGGTTGTGTTGAGAGATCTTATTTCTTAAAATATTGAAAATAAAGATTGGCCAGGAAAATGAGGTAGAGGAGAGGTTGACCCCTCTTGATATTTTAAAGAAGGTGGTGTCCCATGGATTTTGAAGAAAGATGATTTGTCTCTAAAAAAGGATTTTATATTCGGTGTGAAGTTCCTTCTTTATGTGGTTCGACTCTATGAAACTAATGCACTATAGAAGGACCATACCAAATCACATGACCATTTGAACCTTCTACGGGTACATATGTCAATTACATACTTATTTTTTTGTAGTGTATGTTATATGGTATGCACTCATAGTTTTTTGCAAATTAATTTTGTATGTGTTTATTTTGTAGTGTCATCACCCCTTACTCATGTGTGGTTGTGTAAACCATGAATTTTTCTAGGACCTATGATGCACCATATTTTAACTATCTACATTTGTACATTGGTACATCAAAGGAGATTCACATGGAAACATTCCATGGTGGTGTCGAGATATAATTGAGATTGTTTATATTTTTGAAAAGGAACTACCCACAAGTTTCATGGACTTGTAGGTCCATATTCTAATTCACATAGTAGATGAAGTTAAATTAGTGGGGGTGGTTTAATGTCATTATATGTTCTTCTTGGAGGGATACATGAAAAAGTTGAAGGGCTTTGTTCAACAAAGAAAAACTCGAGGGGTCTACAATGAAGGGGTACATAGTATATGATTCATTCTATTATGCTAGAAAGTACACTAATCAAATCAATGATACACTAGGTAGAGTGGTTTGGGATGACCATTGATATGAGGATGAAAGGGAAGGGGAGCTACTCCAAACCAATGGAAAAAGGATAAAGAGTAAATCACTTATATTTTTTCAATTTTTTACAAAGTAATTGTTTACACTAAACTTGATAATACATATTTGATCTCATACTATTTGTATTGATTTCATGAATACATCAATGAATTCAAAATTTGATGTCATCCATAAAAAAATTATTTACAATATGTCAACAACATAACCATGGGTCATGTTGTAGGGGCTATTTGACTCTCCCAACTAGACCCAACACTCGACTAGTCAAGTCAAATGTAGAAGTCAGATAAGGAAATTTGGTTGAATACATAGTTAGAGTTGATTGACCGAGTAGTTAACAAATGTAGCTGAATGGTAAATCTATATCATACATGTGTGTGTGTGTGTGTGTGTGTGTGTGTGTGTGTGTGTGTGTGTGTGTGTGCGTGTGTGTGCGAGTGTGCACGTGTGTAATAGAAAGACATAGATTTTTTTTCTATCTAATAAAAGGCATTGATGGCTCTCCCACTTCGTGTGTATGTCTAATTATGTCCCTATGTGATTCTATATATAATGTTGCGATGTGTATTTATCTATGTAAGGATCTACTAGTAATTTTTTGTACCCCCTGGACCCCTTGGCGATAGATGTTGGGGGGTAATCCCCACCACACCCCTCCATTAGGAAATGGGATCCAAACATGGTTGAAAAAATACCTCTGAATCAGGAAGATAATCAAGATCCACAACCAACAATTCTAACTTTAAAACTTGGGTTTGACCCAGTTACTCACATTCATCAATATGAGAAAGAATGGAGAAGATTTGGCTACCAGGACAAAAGAGTGTGGCCACATATGTTCCCAAATACATTGGATGACATACCACATAAGTGGTATAAAATTGAAGAATCATGTGGACACACATTTGATTGGAATGAAATAAAAATCAATTTCCTCAAAGACTTTGAATTTAGACATGAAGAAGCACTTTTTCAAGAGGAAACAAGAGAAATCATTTTTTTTTGGAAAAACCAAGTCCTAACAAAGTTCAGAACAAAGGAAGAGATAAATTCAACATGAGATCAACTTTGACTTTCAACTTTGTGTCGACACACAATCCATAAAATGTAATAGCTCATCGAATAGATATGGAAAAAATATTTTTTGGGGGGCAGAGTTTTTGATGGAATAAAAAGCATCCAAGAGTACAAAATTATGTAAAAATAATCTACTCAGTGATGAAGGAAGAGAAAGAAGAAAAGGAAGACATATAAAAACATGACTTCCCCTCAAGCTATAATAAATTCAAAGAAGGAGAATTCCAATTGGATGAATATAAATCACCTGAATGGATGGATGCATAAATCAAGACTAAAGAGTTCAACATCTCAATAGATGATCGACCAAAAATGGCTAGGATAGGAAACTATTGGTTTGACAAGCAAACCATGGAAATAGTTGACCTACTGAAAGAATACCAGGATGTCTTTGCATGATATTACAAATATATGAAAGGGTTGGTACAAGATATGGGAGAGATGAAAATTAAACTCATCCCTGGGGCCAAGCCCATTGAAAAGCGACGATACAAGTTGGCACATAAATATAATCCCATAGTCCAAAAGGAGATAAAAGAAATGCTACCTGCTAGCATTATATATCCAGTTGACAATTCGGAATGGGAAAGTGTAATGGTCGTGCAATCCAAAAAGAATGACCCAAATAAACTTAGAATATGTGTCAACTTCAGAGGCCTAAACAAACTTATAGTAATTGATCCATTCCCGATGATGTTCACTGATGAAATCATCAATGAATTCATGGGACATGAATGCTATTATTTTATTCATGGCTTCTCCGACTACAATCAGGTACCTATCGCAAAATAAGATAAAAAAAAAACACATTTGTTTCCGATTTTGGGTCATTTGCATACAGAGTAATTCCTTTTGGCCTAAAGAATGCCCCAATAGTATTCTCTAGGATAATGGTTAAGGCATTTCAAGAATACATTTAAAAAAAAATGGTTGTATATTTTGATGACTAAACTATTTATAGCCTCCTAAAATATCATATCCAATGGTTAAGAATGATGTTGGAAAGATGCAAACAAATTCAATAGTCTCTAAACATTAAAAAATGTATCTTTTCCACACCCATATGTATTTTTTTGGGCCACATCGTATGCAAGTTGGAATTAAAGTTGACATGGACAAGATCAAGGTTATTCTCAACTTGAAACCACCAATTAATCAAAATCAAATCAAAATATTTCTTGGGAACACAAAATACTATAGAAAGTTCATCCGAGACTACTTTGACATAACTTTTCCAATTGATGAGATATTAAATAAAGAAGTCGAGTTCCATTGGAGCCAGGAATGTGATAAATATTTCGAGTTATTGAAAAGAAAACTGGTAAAAGTGCCCATACTAATATTCCGAGATTGGTCTTAGCCCAACCATATGATGACATAGTCGACCACCCAAATGCATATGGCAGTTGAAAATTAAATAAAGAAGAAATAAACTACTCAATGACAGAGCATGAAGATATAGAAATGATTTTGTTCCTTCAAAATTTTTGACACTACTTACTAGCAGATCCATTTATATTTTTCATGGACCATCATGTATTGAAATGTTTAGTAAATAAACTGGTCCATCAAGGAAAAATATGTCGATGGCTACTATTTTTTCAAGAGTTTGACTTCAAAGTAGTAATCTAACCAGGAAAGAAGAATGTTAGCCTACATCATCTATCCTGACTTGAGATAGGAGAAGATCCGACTAGGATAGATGATGACTTACCATATGCAAATTTATTTAGGTTCGAAACATCTCCCAAAGAACCAGAAGAAATTGCAAACTTTCTAGAAGAAGGGAAGGCACCTAAAGATCTCCCAGCTAACAAAAGAAAAAGCCTAACATTGGAAGCCACACCATTCACCCTCATGAATGGATATATTTACAATCTAGGAATTGATAATATTTTGTGAACATGCACATTAGAGCATGAATGTGAGGACATAATTAATGAAGAACACACAGGACCAACGAGAAGTCACTTCCAAGATGACACGACAGCTAGAAAAATCCTCCAAGTCGGTCTCTAGTGGCCGAATTTACACAAAGACTATCAAGAATAGATAAACAAATGTGATAAGTGTCAGAGGATAGGCCAATCATTATGGAAAAACGAAATTCCTTTGCATTCGGTAAACCCCAGTTTACCATTTGAAATTTGGGCTATTTATTTTGTCGGTGCATTCCCAAAAAGAGAAAAAAGATCTGGGGAAAAACACATCATCAGAGAAGTTGGGTACTTAACTAAATGGGAAAAGGTAGAACCATTCGAAAATTGCACAAAGGAAAAAGTCTCTAAATTTATCTATGAAAATATAATATTGAGATTTAGCTATCCTTTAACTTTAATCAATGATCAAAGAATGCATTTTATCAATGAAACAATCAAGTTACTACTTAAAAATTTCCACAAAAAGACGACTTCTTATCATCCACAGGTCAATGGAGTTGTCTAATAATTCAAAAAAACATTACATAGGGGTTTAATGAAAATATGTGGAATTGACAGAGATGATTGAGATGATAAGGTTCCATGAGCACCATGGGCCTATAGAACAACATATAAAAGATCGACTGACCAAACACCATTTAAGTTATTCTATGGTCAAGAAGTTGTAATTCCATTATACTTCTATGCTAATGCAGGAAGGATAGCCTCTGTCTTGGAATTCGACCATATGTTTAACACAAGACAATACTTCTACCAATTAAATCAATTATAAGAATAAATTATTCTTGCACAACAACATTAGTAAACCCAAAAGAATCAACAAAAATATTGGCACGAATGACATATTAAAAAGAAGGATATCAATGCTAAAGAAAACTAGAAACTACATGGTTGGGTCCTTATGTGGTCGAGGACATTCGACCAACAAGAGCAGTACAACTAAAAATCTTGCAAGTGAATCCCTTAAAAAAACTAGTCAATAGGGCCCACTTAAGAAAATATAATATATAGCAATCTCAAGTTCTATTGGTGAAAACCTCTTCTGGGGTGCCAGTAGGACTCAACTGGGTTAAAAATCCCTTGGGGAGGCCTAAGTCAAAGTTGAGAATAAAAGAATAAATAAATAAAAAGGAAAAATAAAAGAAAAGAAAAACAAAGCTAACCAACAAAGAAGAAAAAGATTAAGAAAAAACAAAAATTAAGAAAGCAATCAACAAGTCAGTTATTCAAAATTAGGTACAAAACTACTCGACAATAACAAGCTATATGACCAACTTGAACTAATAAAGCATTCATTCACACCACCATATTCAAACATGAGAATATAATGAAGTTCTTGGTCATCACCAAAGACATTTATATAATAAAAACCGAAACCGAGCTCAAACTCTGCACCAAGGAAAGATTTGCAACATATCCTAAATAAATGGATTAGTGAATCTACCGAAAAACAAGTATTTCAACCAGTTGAACAAGAAAATCATCAATCAAATAAGTGTGAATCCTTTAGATCAAGTGAGTGAGAAATATATCAAGCAAGCGTGCATGTAAATAATAATTCAAACAAGCATGAACATCCTCAATTGAATCAACAAAGAAATCACATCCTCAGAAAGCCATCAATTAATTCGATAAGATATAGAAAACCAACTTGGTCAGACACTTCAACCAGAGATCCTCGACCGACTGAAGGAATTGACCTGAACAGACTACATAAGCAAACAAAATAACAAAATTTGACAAAGTCGGGCACTCCTTGAGAAAACAAATCGACTTAGTCGAAGCAGCTAGTCAGTGGGAGTACATTAATACAATTAATGCTCAACATGATAACTTTGAACACCATACCACCATCGACACAGATGTCCCTCCACACGAGTGTTATTTACACCCAACATTACTATCAAGGCATGCAAATTAATGACATCATTAGATGAGTTAAAGTCCCCCATCCATCTCCTTCCTATAAATATGGATGAACCATATGAATTTGTCTAAGTGTTATTCACACCCAAGCACATGAACAATCAGAGTATAGAAATTGAAGTTGTGCATCCAAATCCAGAGCTTCAAAAATGTCCATCTGACTAATAAGAAATTGTAGACATACCAAGAATGAGAGGACAAGTTGCAGACTCCTTAGTGGAGCAAAGATAAATTCCAAACTCAATAGAACACATGCAACTGATTTATAAGAACACATGCAAAATATTCAAGGGACTCGAATCAAAGAAATCAATTGATCATGACAGTAGAAGAATTTAATTGTGTGGGGAATGGAAGTTGATGCATGAAAGGAGGAAACAAATTTCCTCGAACATGTAGGAATCTGACAATTTATGGGTGTGCCTCAAGTTACAGAGTTTGATGGTTGGAAAGAGGAAGCTACAAAGTTCCTTGTAATTCGATACTACAATGGCCATCTATGGCTATAATTTCCAGTCGACATCACTGGGAGAATAATTTGTAGGACTACTAGAATCCCACATGGGTGTACTCTTGTACCCAAAACCATAAATTCAAATGATTGGAACCAGTTCCTCACAGGAGGAACCTTACATAAAAATGGACATGTGTGATAATAGAGTAACCAACCTTAAAAAAAAATGGACATGTGTGATAATATTTTTATGCTTCACAGCTACAGGTCAAGATTCAAATGTCAAGCTTAAAATGTTGGAACCAATTGTCCAAATCCTTGATTCGAGGGCACAATTCAACTGGCCGGAGAACTTTAGTTGCACTGATTCAAATCAATTGCAAGGATTTCCAAGAAAATGGTCAATACATCAAATTTCCATATTTGTTAATATGGCTCACCATGAGCCAAGTCATCCAAGTCTACGAACCTACATTCACCTTAAGGAAGATCCCAACCATGAATAATCACAACGTTTTTGTGGCAAGAACAGACGAGTCATATGATGACCCACCGACTGAAGTGATGTTCAAAAGTTGGGTAAACAATATAAATAATATGTCACACAAGTGGAGAGTAGAGCATAAATTTTGATGAGCTCTACCACCGAGTGCCCATATCCAGTTAAATATCGACTACACCAAGATCTGGTGTGGAGTCATTGGGTACCCAACACCAGAAGAATTAGAGTACTAACCAAAAAAGTTCCAAATATTTCAGGAGCTCGACAAGAAACTAGGCTTTGAAGCACCGATCCCACCAAATATATTAAGTGATAATTCAACCATTTTAACACCCTTGACTGATGGGGAATAGGAGGAGGAAAGCTAAGTGGCCTTATATACAATACCATTTGTCACAAATATGGATAGGGAAACAAGTACCCCAATAAATTAGACTCCAACCAAGAGAAAACAACAAGAAAAAGCAGTCAGGGGTAAACAAGTAGTGATGTCAAGGCAGTCTCGGAAGATGTAAACATCATATGGAAAGAGAAATTTTAGTCAGACACTACTCTCGACTTTAACAATCCCTTAATCAGAGAAAAAATTCTTCATTCATGAACAAGTTAGTCGAAATAACTCGACTAAAAGAAAAATAGGTGCGATAAGATGGAGTTGTTACTTGAAGAATTTTGAATTCGAGCATAGGGTCACAATTTAAAGAATCTATGGAAGCGCTTAACGTCAAGTGTGACGAAGCAAATAAATCCAGAGAAGCTCTAGACAAGCATGTAGAGACAAGGGGAAAAACAAAACAGAGGTTGGTGGATCAGTAGGAACAAAGCATAGGTTAGTCGACCTAAGTAAAAAACCCATTCCAAAGAAGTAGAAAAAAAATATAAGCATAATCGACCTTACAAGAGAATCCCCACCACCGAAGGCTACTCCGATTATTGAGAAAACAACAGTACAAAAAGAGATGAAAAGATAGAAGAATAAACCAAGGAAAGAGCATTGAAAAGAATCATCAGATGCAACCAATTAAGATCCTCATCCTAATAACAATAATCAAGGAAGTGCATCGCAGTTAGGGTCAGAATATGTCAACTAGAACTTAAAAAATGGAATTACCAAACAAAACATTATAGTCGAGTCGACCCCACTGGATAGGTCGAATCCAATTGACTCAATACAACCTTGAACTTGATCTAGAAAAAAAAGTTAGTCAGTCCACCCCAAACTAGTCACATCAACAAGTACATCATAATTTGTAGAAAGAGAGACAACTACAAACACTCAAGGGTTAGTACATATAGATGCCCAACTATTGGATGGATTGGACCACCTAGAGAAATCCAATAAATAAGTACAGAATTCTAAGTAAGACAAACAACTGAAACTGGAACAATTAACCAATTGTAACAATGATCAAGAAAATAGAGATAATAATGATGGTGTAGAGTCTCCCAAGGATGGAATACCCCCACTAGAGAGTCCTCCCTCGAGAAGCCTTCAAAAATACCAGTAGAATCCCCTAGAATAGATTGGAAATACAATAAAAAATAATGCACAAGGTCAAGGGAACAATGATGGTAGGAAGAACCCCAACATGCAAGCATAATTAGGGGAGACTACTAAGAAAAATCAAGGAAACGATGATACAAACAAAGGAAATGACTCTAAAAAATAAAAGGAGAAAGAGCCTGTAGAAAAGGTCTGAAAGAAAAAGAAGAAGACCATACACAAGAAGGATAATAATCCAAAGGCAATTACATTTACAACTTTCAAGCTAGTCGGGCCTACAAAACCACCTATAGAAACAATATTCGACCCAACAAATGCATCATATGAAGAGATGCTTGAATTGTATGGTGAAGTGACCAAAGAAGAAAAAAATGTATGGAAGAGGGCCATCAAGGATGGTTCTTGAATGAAGAAAAGGAGAAATAAGGAGAAAAATATATTGAAATACTATACACATCTTGCCAAAGATAATTTGGGCATTGAATACCCAACATAAGGATTCGACCCTCTAGTAGCAATAAAAATTTTGGTCAAAGTATTTATAACCATAGGTGCTAACAATGAAATCTAATGCATAAGACATGAAAATAAATAACTTAAGAAACTCCACAACATAGCATCAAGAAGTAGTCAGGATGGATTATTTCAGCAAACAACAACGATTCTGTAGTCGGAACATGGAAAATTCAAGGAAGTAAAACATCAATTATAACTGGCCAACTCACATGAGGCAATCCTCAACATAATGCTTAGCAGCTGGCCTTTATATTTTTCCTCAATTTATAGAAATCTCAAATCACAAAGAACCATAATTGTTGATCTAAGAAAAACAAGAGAACTCGGGTCTGACAAAAAATGTAAAGTGGCCATATCGACCCACATTGCAAAAGAAAAGGCAGTGGAAGAAAAATTGTCAAAATAAAACAAAGAGTGGTTGAGGGAGGCATCTAAAGATCAAGCAACAATAGATAAATCCATTAAGAATATTGACCAAATTAAAAAGAAAACTCAGGAAGCCAAATAGAACTTCGACCTAGAGGTGACTCCTATACAAGAAGCACCCTTGACCAACAAGCTATATTTTATGGGGAAACTAAAATCAGTAGGGATAAAGGAGAAATATTCCATCAAAGAACATAAATGTTTTCACACCACTTGTAGCAAATAGATTCGAGAATTTACCAGAAAACATTTGGAGTATTGTTGCATCAACCTGCAGAACAATCGGAGGCCACATCGACTTATCGACATAATTTCCAGTTTTTCAATCCCACACCATCTGAGTTGAACATACCGACCACCAGCCATCAGTGAAGAACTCCAGAGGTAGTCATCGAAGGCTCAGAAGAGTCACATGTACAAGTCAAAATGACACCTCTTGAATACATGAGTGGGAGATTCTTGAAGAAACACATGAGTATACCATTCAACCATAAGGAAATCCATGAACAAGCAGATGACATTCAAGAAAATTGATTCCAAAAATTCTTGACGTCAACATTTTGTTTCTATTTCTATCACTTCTTTCTCATTCACATATTGTAATATTTTCAAATATGATATAACCTATTGGTGGAAACATTTTTGGGGACACCAATAGAGTTTTTCAAAATTTTCAATGTGATAGACACACTCCCCCCTTTCCCAAGACGAACAAGGAATTGAGGGAGGGGGGGATATGTTGTAGGGGCTAGTTGGATCTGTCGACTAGACCCACCAGTCAACTAGTCAATTCAAATTCATAAGTCGATTCAATAAATTTATTTGAATAGACAGTTAGAGTCGACCAACCGAGCAATTAATAAATGTAACCGACTGGTAATTGTGTATCATACATATATATGTGGCTATGTAATGGAAAGACGAAGACTATTTTGCTATCCAATAAAATGCATTGATGGTTCTCCCACTTCTTTTGTTGTCTACTTATGTCCCTATGTGATTCTATATATAATGTTGTGATGTGTATTTCTCTGTGTAAGGATATACTGGTAACTTCTCATAATTTCCATTAGACTACAATAGGTTGCATTATATGAGGGGAAGAGAAGGAAATGTGACAATGACCAAAAATAATTTAGATGGTTGAATAATAGAAGCCTACCTTATTCTAATATTTTAAAAGAAAATATGCCAATGATTAGTCCCAACAATTTGGTGGCTAACTAGATCAAAGAGAAATATGGAAAGTTATATCATTACCCACATGGTGAAGAGGATGTATTAAACATATGGATCTTATGTAGAAGCTATTTAATAACGTCTCTATGTCAATTGGTAATTTTATAATGCACATTTGAATTATAGCATGTATTGTGATTTTATTAATGTTTGGAAACTCATTAGACATATGGAATTGTCCTCTGTTCACATTTTTATAGGTGCATTTATTCCCATGCATGTGGGCATATGAACAACATTTCACATTGAGGATGTCGTTGATGGATGTGTCACAATTGATTGTGGAGTGGAGATTGAGTTCAACCAATCTAATCGTGCTAGTTACGATGATTAGAACCTAATAGAGGGGAAGTTACGTTACATCAGAAAGATATAAGATATCATGCAAGTAGACTTGTCATCTTTCCAATGTGTTATTTGTAGGCATAAGTGTTGGGATACCTTCAAACATAGTAATGTAAAGGAAGATATTGATAGTGGGATAATATATATTAACTCTAAAAATATGTGGGATGAACAAAAGTATCCTTAGGTTTTCCCCAAACACTACAACCAAGTGTTTTTTAACCTAGATGTGTTGGATAGGGATTGGTGGTTTGTATTAAGACATGATATGGCATAAAAAATGTTTTTGAGATACAATCTAATTGTGCCAAGTGAGAAAGATAATTGGGGTGATGCCAATGGAGAGTGATATGTACATGGTTTATCTCAACACTTATGTTGTGGATGTGTCATATTATTATGGTTTTCTATAATTTGTGAAGTATGTATGTTTTATTTGTTATCATAGTTTTAGTTAATTTTTGTAGTTATGTAGGGAAGCGGTCATCCCAAATCATGTCTAGGGAAGCAATCAACCTAAATCATGGTAGAGAATAAAATGATATTTAGTTGTGATTTCACAAACATGTTTAACATATTTAGGCATTATTAATTATTGACAAGTTTCAATAATTCTAAGACATTAATACAATACCAAAATATTATTTTATTTATTTTATGATGTTAGATAAGAAAAGTTAACAACCATTTACAACCATCTTGTTGAAAATAAAATTAAATTGTTTTGGAACTTCAGGCTCTTTAATGAATTATGAATCATTTTTTATTGTAAGATTTTCATGTTGTCTCTTTTTGTGATATTAATATTAACAACTATTTTCGTAAAGTTATAAGGGTTTTTGAATTTATTATACAAATTTAGAATTATTTTCATATTTCATATAATATTTAATAAAACAAATTGATTCAAAAAAATAATCAAAATTTATTTATAATTATTTACATGATTTAAAATGCAATTATCACTATTTTTAATATTAGTATTAAGAACGATAATTATATCCATTTTTTCATAAATTTGGCTAGGGTTTGAAGACCTGCATGCCCCCTCCCCTATTTCACGAGTCCTCCCACCTCTCAGAATCATGAACTATTGTTGCCACGACTACAGACAAGCCTGACTTTGCATAATGGGATGAGACGGGGGGGAGGGGGGGGGGGGGTGCGAAAACCCCCTCTTATAGTAATGTAACGAACAATGAAATGGATGGAACTCGAGCTCGACGACCATCCTTTGAACCACCACCTCATCTTATATATCACCTGCTACAAGATGAACAAGGCTTAGGGAAAAACATGGAAATGGAAGTTGAACCATTGCATCCAAAGGCATCTCGCAACTGGGAACCAGGAAAATGCATCCCTCAAGTGCCAACTACACCAAAATATGTGATAAAATCTAACAGGGTCAGAGAACACACCCAGTTCATGAAGAACCATGCCTTAATCAGAAAATTCTTAGGGTTGTTGTCCTTAGAGAAAGACCTCATGAGATGGATTAAAAACTGGCGGAACCCGAAAGGTGACTATGAGCTTCAACTAAGTTCGAAGGGTTTCTTCACAATCATCTTCTATAGCCTGGAGGACAAAGATTGAGTTTTTGAAAATGGCCCCTACTTCTATAACTCTACCGGGTTTTCTCTAAGGTTTTGGACGGATACATTTTTCCCAGAAAAGGAATACTTTGCATGTGCCCCATTTTGGATCCACCTCTATTCCTTTCCCCAAGAATTTTGGCTTGAGGAAATCTTAATGGGCATTGGAAATACGCTGGGAATATATGTCAAATCCTCAGAATCTACAAAGAAAATAAGATACACATCCTATGCACACATCTGTGTATACATGAACATCTCCAAAGCCCTCTCGAGGTCAGTCACCATAGAATATCAATATATGGAATGGATTCAGACCATAGATTATGAACACATCCCCTTCAAGTGCCAAAAATTTCACGAACATGGACATCTCTTCAACTGGTCCAATAAGTGAGCAGGTTCCTAGTACATAGCCAATAGATTGGATATTCCTAATATTGGAAACCCTCATTCTTGAGGCCCCCCTAATTGAAGAAAACATTCTTCCAAAATCGGGCTCAGATCACTGGCTATTCCAGCTGTGGATGGATACGATAGCCACACCCAAATTCAAACCCTTTTGATTTAATAAATTTTGGATAAATCACCCAAGCTTTTTGGATCTCTCTCGTACTTGGTGGGCCAATGTAGAAATCATGCATGACACAAGGATGTACAGATTCCGACAACGCCTAAAAAACTTCAAGAAACAACTTCAGGACTAGAACAAGAATGTATTTGAGAATATATTCCAAGCACAGAATACCCTAGAACAATGACTAGAGGACATTCGACAAGAATCCATCCTATCATGCTATACAGACACCCTGCTAAAGGAGGAGGCCAGCCTGAGGAAACAACTTGTAGACCATCACAAGAAGGAGGATATCCTTTTGAAGCAGAAGTCTCGAGTATAATGGTTAAAGGAAGGAGAAAAAAACACAAATTTCTTTCATCTCTACATGATCCACATACGATACATCAACCACATTACAAATATAGAGGATGCACATGGTAACACAATTCTAGACCATGCAGAAATTGAAACTGAATTAGTTAACTATTACAAGGATCTTCTTTTAGAACCTCGAATTGACAAAATTCCTGCCATCAATCAGGTAACCCAATATATTTCATCCCTAATCACTCTGGAGAAGAATCAAGATTTGATGAGACCGATCTCACAGGAGGAAGTCAATCAGGAAGTCAAGGAAATGCCCCCAGGAAAAGCCCCTGGGCAAGATGGTTTCACCACAAACTTCTTCCACCACTATTGGTCGATGATTCGAGAAGAGGTTTGGAAACTTGTGGAAGAATCCTGAATGTCAAGACAGGCGCTCTCGGCCCTCAATGCCACCTTTATTACCCTCATCCCAAAAGAGGAACGAGTCACCAACCCAAATAAGTTTAGACCGATAGTGCTCTGCAATGTCATTTACAAAATCATCACTAAGGTAATTGCTCTCTGAATCAATCCCATTCTTCCATTCATTATCTCAAAAGAACAATATGGATATGTGGAGGGATGGAAAATTATGGATAGTGTAATCTTGGTTCATGAGGTTATTCACTCACTAAAGACCACTTGCACCCGAGGTATGATCATAAAGCTCTACATCTATAAATATTTTGATCGACTTAGTTGGTAGTATATGCATTCTCTTCTATTTTCCTTTGCGTTCAATGAATATTGGATATCCTGGATCATGAAGCTCACCTCCTCAAATTTATTCTCCATCTTAGTCAATGGAATCCCCTCTCAGCCTTTTTCCCCCTCTCGATGTATTCTTAAAGGGGATACACTATCCCCTTTCCTCTTTGTAATCATGGCAGAAGGTTTGGGGTGATACATATCAGCCTTTGTCTTGAATGGTTCTACCCAGGGGCTCCCTATCCATGGAATTCATTCTGATGCCTCCCATAGCCAATCTATTGATGATATGATGGTTATGAACACCCCCACAGCTAGGGAAGCCATTAAACTCCAAGATATCCTCACTGACTTCAGTGAAGCCTTGGGTACTACTTTTAATTTGGACAAATATTAGATCTTCTTCTTCAACACTCCCCCTGTAGTTCAACATCACATCTCCCACCTCCTAGGCATACCAAGAAGCTCCCTTTCGTCCAACTACCTGGCCCTACCCTTGTCAGACTCAGCTACGCAAAATATCTTCTGAGACTCCCTTATTTTCTCAATTTCCAACCGCCTCAGCTCTTGGACCTTCAGATCCTTAAATCTCCCTTCCAGGCTTATCCTCTTAAAGGTGATGTTTACATTTTCTTAGCTCTAACAAAACCACAAACTGTCATCAAAAGCATCAAAAACCTCCAGTGGAATTTCCTCTGGCATGGTCATGAACAAGGGAAAAAATGGGCCCTTGTCAGTTGGGAAAAAATCTGCAAACCAAATTTTTTGGGAGGATTGGGTCTCCGAGACCCAGGCAAGATCAACAATATCATAGGAGCAAACAACTGGTGGCGCTGGTTCAAGTATTCGAGGGAAATATAGGTGTGAATCTAGAGGTAGAAATATACCCCCCAAATTCCGCAAGAACAACTCATTTGGCTTGACGAGCAGATCCATGGATCCAATATTTGGAATGCATCTTGGTGAAACTTCCCACTCATCCAAATGCATGTTTTTTGGGAATTGTGGAATGGACACCATGCCCGATTCTAGAAGGATTCTTGGAATCAAATACCTCTATTGCAAACAATGGACAACTTATGCATGTATCAAAGCCACATACAATGGTTGGAGCATCTCAAAGTGGATGACCTCTGGATTAATGTCCCTCATCAGCCCCCTTGGTGTAGCTGGAAACTTCTTACAGAAGACCTAAACCTTCCGGTCGATCTTGATATGCAACCCTGGAAAGAAACTGTAGGGAACATGAAGATCCAAATAAGTGAGGAGCGAGACATTCTTCGTTGGGGGTATACCCCCTCAGGAACGTTCACAATTAAAGAAGCCTACCATCTCCAGGAAAATTTTCACAAGCAACCGAAAGAGCACATCTAGCACATAATCTGGAAAATCAAACTCTGGCTAAAGGTTTCCACCTTTCTTTGGCTTCTGGTTCAGAATCACATCCTAACTTGGAACAACCTCAAGAAGCATGGATTTATTGGACCCTCAATTTGATACATATGCCAACAACAAGAAGAAACAATGGAGCACATATTTAATCAATTCCCTAGCAACAATATGTGTTACACATCGAAATTAATCACTTTGATAGTGTCGCAAGTGTCGTCATTACAAAGGTCGCAAGTGTCTCATTTTGCTCACAAGGTCGCAAGTGTCGCATGTTGCTCACAAGTGTCGTAAAACATCAAACAAAGCATACTGCCATGATGCCTATGTCGTGCCTATAACGACATGAGAAGGACACTTAAAACACCTCAAACATCTGATTTGGAAGAGGAGAAATGAGTCAGCAGGCTTGCAAACCTTTTGTCATCTGAAAGCACCTCAAAAAATGAGCTTTTGAAGGAGAGAGCTCCCCTATACCTCTTCTCAGAGCGCCGATGCTCCCCCTTACACTGTCAGGGAGCGTTATAAATCTCCCCTGGCCCTTTTGAGGGAGCACTATAGATTTTGAGAGCGTTGGCGCCCCCCTAAAGCCTACTAGGGAGCGCTACATCTCTTTGATGGCCCTTTTGAGGGAGCGCTACCTATTCTGTGTAGTTGTTAAGTTGTTGAGATGAATGGGGGAAGGATCCTTTCATTCTTGGAAGGTAGTTGGATTCGAATCCCTAGTCCAGCCATGATCTTAGGGAAGATCCTCAACTAAAGGAGGAAAATCCTCACCTTCCCCAAGGATATCTCAAGTTGTTGAGCCTCTCCAAGGATATATAAGCAAGCTTTCTTATGGTGAAAGGAGGGATGGAAAATGGAGAATGACACCAAACTTATGATCTCATAAGTGGTGCTGGAACAGAGCTGATTGGGGGAAGAATTTCTAGCATGAAACCTATGATCTCATAGGAAACACACAGTCAACCAAAGGAGAGTGATCAGTGAAGTTGTTGTTATCCAGGTTGTGGATCTTTCAGGCAAGGGTTAGACGAAGGGGACTTGACGAAGTTGTCGCATTCACATCTATGATTGTAAGTACTACTGTCATTATTCTCATTAATATGACATGCTTGGCCTGTTTCTTTCTAGTGTGTGTCTAATGTTAGATAAACTTATCATTGATAGATAGATCTGTTTTCAAGCTAATATCAATAGACTAGGAAGTGGTTGTATCTTGTTTGTCTACAGGACTCGGCGAGGAGCAAAGGATCGGAGATCAACTCGGAGCGTGCAGGGACAAACACCGATAAATAGGCACTTTTGTTCTCCTTCCTTCTCATGTGTTAGTTTAGATAGATTTGAAAGGAAGTCAGTGTCCCCAGTGGAGTCGCCAGTTTCTGTTGTAGGAAAATCTCCCTAACACATGAAACAAAGGTCATGAGCATAGTTCTTTTAAAAACTGAAACAGAGGTCACGAGCATAGTTTCTCTTCTCTGTGGAAAACTCGTTAAAAAATGAAACAGAGGTCACGAGCATAGTTTCCCTTCTCTGTGGCAAGCTCGTTAAAAAATGAAACAGAGGGCATGAGCATAGTTTTCTTCTCTGTGGCAAGCTCGTTAAAAAATGAAACAGAGGCTTTGAGCATAGTTTTCTTCTTTGTAGCAAGCTCTTTAAAAAATGAAACAACAATCTGGGGATCGAACCTGAAACCTTGAGCATAGTTCTTTGTCTGTGTCAAGCTCGTTAAAAAATGAAACAATCACCTCTCCCTTCAAATTGAGTCTTTCGCCAGATTTCGTAGATGTCGAGTCGAGTCTTTCGTTAGGTCTCATTTTTGAACCTTTATTTCATTCACCTGTATCCTTTTTCTCCATCTAGCATAGAAATTGGTGACAACCTCAAAGTCGGTGAATGAATTGAAGCTTGGGGGGCATGTCTCCAGCTTTTGATGATCATTCTGGAGTCAAGCCACCAGCTTTCAAGCTGGGGGCATACCGAGCTTAATCTTTTTTCTTTCTCGTGCTTGTAAATACATGAGAATGCAACCGGGTAAACTTTTATCTCTTTTTCGGACCCGTATGGATACATGAACACACGAAAATGGAACCCCCCTGGAGTCATCTTTAAACCCTTTTTAGACTCTCTAAATATGAAAACATTGTCGAGTGACCTTGCCTCCTTTCACACTCGTTAAAAGGTTAGAAAGGGCGTCTTTCGAGCGATAGTTTACCCCTTTTTCGGTCTCGTTAGACTATTGTACGAAAAAGGAACTGAGAGA
>ML784821.1:1176597-1238913 GCA_009831015.1 Picea engelmannii
AATGAGAGAGCCTTGCCTCTTATTTATACTCTCCAAGTAGCTTCCTTAAAAACATCTTCTAGGTCACTTGACCCACTTTCCTTATTTTAGGGTTGGGTCCACTTTTAATTTCTCCATTAAATTTATTATTGAAATAATTTATTGTGTATTCACTTTGAATTATAATACACTCATCTCTTCACTTTACTATTTACCTTTTAAAATCTCTTAAACCACTTTGACTACTTTGACCTTTTGGGGCTTCTAGATGACATATGAGGGTCCTCCAACTTCGTAAGGCCATAACTCTCAAATTGTGAGGAGTTATGTGACATTATACATACCACCATAAATGGCATGACATGTACTATCCACATAGAATAGTATCATCTAAAAATATATCATAACTCATACCGTTACCCATCAAACAAACTTGGGTCCATTACTCAAACCTGGGGTCTCCAACTTCTCATGGCCATAACTCTCTAACCGTGAGGAATTATGTGACGTTCCACATACCACCGGAAATGACATGAAAAGCACTATCCATCTAGGATATTTTCCCTGACAAATTCACTTTCCTTCATCTCATTATTCCACAATTAAGCATGGGTTCTCTTAATCCACAAAGCGTCTTCCCGTGAGGTCTTTCACCATAAGGGGACCACTTTGGAGTTCATCCATATTTACTTCTTATCAACCATGACAAAAAAATAATGAGTCATATTTACATCAAACAATATTGTGTCCATTACCCAAACCTTTGTGCTACAGGGCTTTCTTCAAGGGTTGACATCAATGAGAACCAACCTTAATCAACATAGTGAACATTGATGCATGTATGTGTTGGAAGAACTGAATGACAAATGAAATGAAAATTACGATTTGGTATTTTTTTTATATTTATTTTACCTACGACAATGTGCTTAACATATTGACACAACTATGTTTTTATCTATATAAGGTGCATTTTTTTTAACCTAGATTATACATTGGTGCAATTAAATATATAATATGTACTAAAATTATTTAAAAACAATGGCCAACATTTTTGAAAATATTTTAACCTCATTCAATCCTTGTGTTAGGTTTACACATTGGTGCAATTAAGCCTATTAGTTGCACCAACCATATTTTTTTTTTAAATGATCAATATTTTTAAAAATGTTTTAACCTACCTTGGTGCATGTGATAGGGTTATGAATCAATAATATTAATTGTATTGGGTGCACTTAAATATAAATGGTAAGAAGATTTTGAACAAATAGCCCATATTTTTTACAAAATATTTTAATCTACTTCAGTGTGAATGGTATAGTGTAGTTAAATATAAATGGTGCACCTCAAGCCATAAGAACACAATTTCCATCAGTACAATTGCAATTTAATATTAATGAGCCTTACCTCTCTAGATAGTTGCATGAAGGTTTTGGGCAGTGTTTATGAATCCTTGATCTTTTCTTCCCTCTAAAGAATCACTGTGACTTGTGAGCCTGCAAGTGTTACTCATGTTGTGATCTGTAACTTATGCAAGGTATTATGCTTGCAAGTTATAAGTTGCAACCTCCATCTACTATAGAATTTATAACTTGTACTATGCATGATCTTTTCTATAGAATTTATAACTTGTGTTATGTATACTTTACACAAAAATTAATATTCATATTTAGGAAATTGTTATTAAATAATATATATATATATATATATATATATAATGTTTAGCTAGAATAGTGTGTCTAGTATGATTATTTATCTACTTTACACCAATAAGTATGTTTCAAACAAATGGTTGATATTTTTTATAAAATATTTTAACCTACTTCCGTAATGCATGGTATGATTATGCATAGGTGGCCTTAAATATAAATGGCTCATAGACCAGAAGTTTTTGAACAAAGAGCCCATAGTTTTTACAAAATATTTTAATCTACTTAGTGTAAATGGTATAGTGTAGTTAAATATAAATGGTGCACCAACAATAATTTTTTGAATAAATGGCTCATATTTTAAAACAAATATTTTTAACCTAATGTGAATCTATGGTTATGCATCCATGTTGTTAAATATAAATAGTGCTTGAATAAGAATGTTTTGAATAAATGATCCATATTTTTATAAAATATGTTAACCTAGTTTGGTGCCAATGGGCACAAGTATGGTTAAATATAAATGGAAAACTAATAAGAAGTTTTGAAAAAATGGTTGAGGGAGAAGCATGTAAAAACATTTATAATGGGTGTTTTTTTTGTAGTGAATTTTGTTGCATTCATAAGACGGGAACTCCTACATGTGAAGTAAAAATTTTAGGACCAGTTTGTTTTCAAAATTGCCCTTCATGTAACCCTTTATATTTATTTTTGTCCGTCATTTAAATAATATCTATTATATGTTTTTTTTTAAGATCAACTTTCATTATTAGTATAGTGAAATAATAAATATTATTGAATTATTTTGGATTTGTTTTTTTAAATAGCAACTACTAATGCTTTCTAAAATGAAATAAAATAGAGTTTAAATGCAAGTCTCAAAAACCAAATATAATGAGAAAATAAGTGTGCAAGAAAGTGTTTTCTAGCTCAAGCCATAACAATTTTCATCACTACAATTGCAATTTAATATTAGTGAGCCTTACCTCTTTGGATAGCTGCATGCAGGTTTTGGACATTGTTTCTGAATCCTTAATCTTTTCTTCCCTCTCAACCTTCATTTTTCAACTTGCAAGATGTGATACTATCCAATTTCCAAAGAATCTCAGTGACTTGTGAGCATGTAGGTGTTGCTCAGGTTGTGTTATAATATCTGTAACTTATGCAATGTGTTATGCATGCAACTTGCAAATTATAATATATTGTTATGTATACTTTACACAAAAATTAATATTCTGAGTTCTGAAATCTAAATCAGAAACCATGAGTTCTGAGTTCTAAATCTGTTGGAAACAAATTTTCCTGTGGAGTTGCTAGTTTGTTGACGATTAAAATTGTCAATGAAGTTTGTCCGCAAAGTGTTGCTAAAAGCCTATTATTATAAAAACTAAAAAATACTAGTAGGTGGGACCCCCTTGAACTATTGAAGATCAGATCTGTTCAATTTTTATGTTGTGATGATGTGCGACACGACTTACATGGTTGATGAGATCTTGTTGTTATTGGTCATGATTTGAGCTTATGAAGTGTTGATTCCTTATGTTACTACAACCTATGCTATTCATTAACATCATGGCTATCTGTTCTTATCGCACCTGCACAACAAACATGTTAGTTAAATTACATGAAGGGAAGTTTTGAGAAATGCAAAAATACTATAACAAATGAAAATAAAAGGGATCTAATTCTACAATTTTACTATACTACATGCGAACAATTGGAAGGAAATGAGAAACAATTGCAAAGGGGAAGAATTTATAGCTATCCTATAAAATATACTACATGCATGAAAGACTTAACGATTATTGTTAAATCCTAGCTAGCAAGTAAATGGATATGCAATTTTGATTGACTTATATGGTTAATATGCATATTGTATGAAATGTTGGTGGCACATTTGGCAAGGTAATAGTGTTAATGGTTATGCAGATTGTTGAATTATATGGAACTATGTTGAATTATGTTATGGCATAAGTTAGAAGGGTGATATGGTCATGTTGTTGGTTTTAATGGGTGACGATTTCGATAGATGGGCTGATTGATGGTGTTAATGAAGAACTCGTTGGCATGTACTGATGAATTAATGCATTATGGGTGGAGGCGACGTGCATTTACTGCACGTCACCTTTACTCCTCCCATTAGCCGCCACCCTAGTCGGTCTATTGTTTGATCTTGCTGTTGTGGTTATGCTCTAAATTATTAGTAGAGGAACCACTCGGCCAACTCACATTTTAAGGAATTCGATTACAAGTATGTTCTTTTTTTGGCCATTCGTGACTCTGCTCTAGTTATGAAATGATTACTGGCTCAGGTTTATTGGTTTGTGTTTTCATAAGTGTTTCAACTGTGTGAAATTGTGTTTTTGGAATGAAGAGTGGATGGTTCTTCCTATAATAATATTGAATTCGTAGAAGTTATTGGTTTTCTTGGTTGATAGCTCTCTGTTATCCTTGTTGGTTTAGTTGGAGAGTTTTTGTTTGGTCTTGAGTGGATATCTATCTTCACGCATTGTCACTATGATCCATATGGATATCGGTGGCCAACCACCTTTTCCAACTGGCTCAAAACAATTTTCTGACAATTTTGGCAATTTACTATTTTTAGCAGTTTTAACTTCCGGGGCCATTTTGAGGGCATAAATGAAGGTTTTTTTGGATAGAGCTCCTCAATAATATCCTAAGGAATGATTGATCCCCCAAAATGAATCTCCTCGATGATACCTTTCCAACGTGCTACCACACGCCTAAAACGGAGATTGTATGCAAAAGTTACGATCTCAGGAAGTTGATGTACTAACTTACCCAAACGGGGCCCACATGACTTTTGGCGCTTCATCTCCTAGGGTTAGGTTTTTGGATGTATAGGGTTTTGGGAATTCTTGCTTATTGTAAAAAGGCCTTGAGAGACTCATTGTAACCTTCTTCTTGTGATAAGCCGCCACCATTCTAGCAAGCTTATTTTTGCTGCATTTTACAGTTTCAACTTATTTCGTTATTGAATAGAAAGCCAGTTTTACTATATCTCTGTTATTTTGTGTTAATAACATGTTAATAATCTGTATTCATTTCATTCCTCTATTGCATGAGGGATTCCTCAATCAAAAGTTTGAAAGGATCTCCTATCTCGTTTTCACCATTACAAGGGGTGGCTCTGCTCTCCCTGGGTTGGATCGGACCAAACCTTAGCCCTCCAGTCTGAAGATTGATAGAGAAGACCAGTCTGGTCTGTTGGGTTTAAGACCTGGTTATTGTTGGATGGTTGTATAATTATCGACTAATTTGAGCACAGGCTCACCCAGTTGGTCGTGTGACAGTCGTGTTGGTTGGTATATAGTCACTGATTCTGTTATAACAGTGGTAAACCCTACATTGCAAATTGCACTTTCAAAGTACACAGTCACCCTCCTTATGTTAATAACTCAGTATTGTTTAATGGAGAGGGTCATTTCCTCGATTAGAATTAATTCATGGTTACCACAACTTGTTAGGTCGATTGATTTTTACGAAAGAGGTGAATTGGTTGGTTGACACACAGTCATTGGTATTTTTGCACTAAGGATTGTTTGGATGTTTAGCTGGCATTGGTTACAATGCTTGACGTGGCTCACGCATGTCATGATGTGTGTATGGTGTTCTGCACAATGAAATAATGGTAATGGTAACTATGGTTTTCTTTTGGGGTCAAATGAATATTGAACCAGATGATTGTAGAAACTATATCCACTATATCTTTATGGTTGTTTGATTGTATAAGCCTGAGTTTGCACAACATAGTTGATTACAGTTGGACTAAATCGAAGTAATATTGTTTTATTGATGACTCAACATGATGGATTGAATTATCACCATGATTGTGTGTTTGATTTTGTTAAATGGAGATATCCCATCGCAGTGTTTTGGTGACTGCGCACTGTGTATGATATGGATATCTTGGGTTCTCACACTCAGAGATACCCATTGAGTTTTTGAGCATGTTTTGTTGCAACCCAGTCATTTGTTGAGACAAGCATGTTGTTGATACCCTGTCATGTTGGATGGATGGCCCAGATTTTAAAGTCACATTGAATTGGGCTTGCACAATGATCCAGGAGCATCGTACTCAACCAAAGCTGAAGCACGCACCTAGCCAAAGGAATAGTTGGACGCGCAGATGGGAAAAAAGAGCACGTTTTTATGAAAACGTTTTAAATTTTGAAATTTGAAGAATTAATGTAATAGCTAGGAAAAGGCGTACTTACATTTATGTCATGGAGATATGAACAAGACCTGGAGATATTACTCCCATCTGTCAGATGTAATAAGCATTTAAGACTGTTAATGTAGAGTAGGTAGATATGAATGTTAGATTAGACAGTTTTAGAAGCATAGGAGGGAAAATGAATATAGACACCCTCACCCTTGTATCATAAAAAAATACTGGGAGGAGAATTCAGAATTCATAAGCTGTAGAGCTGTAACCGAGAGATGTAGAGAAGAACCCATGTATAGGGGCACTTGAGTTAATATATGAAGCTTTGATTCAATTTTCATGGTGTTATGATGCTTACTGTTTACATTTGTTAAATGGTATGCTTACAGTTTCTTTGTTTCTCTGTATGCATTTGTTTCAATGTTGGGTTGTGTGTGATTTCATGATTGGATGTATGAAGTCTGAGAGAGGAGAAGGATGAGTTTCAATTGTTTCTCTTCCTGAGAATTCCTGCAAGGAGTGCAGTGAACATCCGCAAGGTGTGCATTGATGAGGGTCTGAGTTTTATTTCAGAAATTTCAAGAGAGATATCATTGTTCTCATACCAGATGAAGTGCAGGTAAAGCACAGAGTCGTGCAAGGTGTGCACAGGCCAGTTGAAGCTTTGGATTTATAATTCCGGAGAGAATTTTGAAGAACCATTGTTGCAAGGAGTGCACAGGGTCAGAGAATCAAATAACCAGAGGTTATTTGAAGGTTTTCCACAAGGAGTGCGAGCAGGGATCCTTTGGAATCTTGAGTTCATAAGTGAAATCTCAGGAGGGATTTAACCTTTGAAGTGTTCAAAGGGAGACAGAGGTCGAAATCGTCTCATAGAAGTTAAGTTCAGGAGGGAGAACGTTGAGTCATTTGGACATGAGTTATTGAAGAGTGCATCTGGTGGTCAGAATTCTCCGTGGAGAACTCACGAAGTCGCGAGGACTGTAGGATCCAGAGGAGCTGCAAGGTGGTTAGAAGTTGGAGGAATCCGCCACCTTGACATCAAGAATCAATGTGAACCATTGATCATGGTTTGTCTGAGCTGTCAGATCATTTCAGGGATTCAGGATTCATAATTTCAGAGTGCAGGCCAAAACCCTTGGTTACTCAAACTCCCGGTTCACGAAAGGGATTATTAGCAGTTGATTTTCAGAATTTTGGTAATTCAGGGTACATCATACTGGAAACCCTGACGACAAGGAACCAGGACTCTTAGCATCAAAAATCCCGAAGTCGTGAAACGCGACGTGCCTTTGGTGAGAAACATCGACAAGACGGCATATCGGGGTTCGGCATTTCAGAAAACCTGATGGTAAGGAGCCGGGGTGCTTTACACTGAAAACCCCGAAGTCGCGAAACATGAAGTGCCATCGGAGTGTAATTTCGACATTTCGGCTTTCCGGGGTCTGGGAAGTAGAGGAGACAAGTGAATTTTGGAACCGAGAGTTTCAAACTCCCGATACACGAAATTATGAAAAAAAGGGTCATTATTTTAGAATTCGGGAATTGGCGTGGCGAGTGAGTTGGGGTCAAGGATCGCAAACTTCTGGTACGCGAAGTCCCGAAAGGCCATCGATCACACATTCCAAGGGATGTTGAGCCCATTTCATCATTCTGACATTTCTGAATTCGGGGAATCATAAGGTAAGAGGAACGATTGTTGGGTCGTTCTCTCAAGTCCCAAAAAGCCAAATTTAGTGGCAACAGGCGGTGCGCGTTGGAGTGGTCAACCCTCGTTGACAATTCTCATTTCGGCATTTGTCAAGAGCTGTGGGATACATCGGGACTCTCCAACTCCTGAAACCCGAAGTCCTTTGTGGCTTAAACAAAGGGTTTGATTAACCCTTGGCGTGGTTTAAGTGAAGATCTTGTGCGGATCTTGGCCTGAGGGCAGGGGGTCTGCGTCAGTGTGGTATCAGAGCCTAGAACAAATTCTTCGCTTTCTATAGCAGAGAAAAGAGAAAAAAAAATCAGCCATGCCACCGAGAAGGAGAGATAGGCCAATGCTTGATCCAGCAGTGGAAAGAGAAATGCGTGAGTTACGTGCCAGACTTGATGCTATGGAGACAGCACAGAGGCGCACAGCTGACATTGGGGATATCAGTGAGGCTAAAAGTGAAAATGAAGCTGGAAACGAAGGAGAAGAAGTAGCAGTCAAAGATGTTGCAGACGAACACCTATTCAGAGCTGTTGCAAGGATAGGTGCCAGGGAAAAAATGGAGATTCCCATGTATGAGGGAAACTTAGATGTTGAAGAGCTTCTATAATGGATTAGAGCTCTAGACAAATACTTCGAATACGAGGATGTCAAGGAAGACAAGAAAGTCAAACATGTTGTTACTAGACTTAAAGGGCATGCAACACTGTGGTGGGATGAATTGCAGGCTGACAGACGCTGCAAGGGTAAGCAGAAAATCAAAAGCTGGGATAGAATGGTTGCAAAAATGAAAGCCAAATTTATACCCAAGGATTATCAAATCACTCTGTTTTAGAGGATGCATAATTTGAGACAAAATTTGATGTCAGTGAAGGAATACACTGAAGAATTCTACAAGATAAACATCAGAGTAGGTCATCGGGAAAGCGATGATGAAAAAGTTGCCAAGTACATGAATGGTTTGCGATATGGCATCCAAGATGAGATGAGCATGATGACCATTAAAAATGTGGAAGATGATTATTAGATAGCTATGAAAGCTGAAGAGAAACTGAGCCGAAAGCAAGGTCAAAGAGGCCAAGGTAGAAGTCAAGCCAGAGGCAAAACAATTGCCCAAGACAGGATTCAGAGACCTAAAGAGGAGGGAAATAAACCTCAAACTCAACCTGAGAGGGGAGGAAGTTCACAAGGAAGGCAATATGCTGATAGGAATACATTTCCTCGAGCCAGAGGAAGAGGAAGAGGCAGAGGAGGTGAAGTGAAATGCTTCGTTTGTGGAAAAATCAGACATAAATCCTATGAGTGTCCAGATAGGAAGAAATATGCTGGTGAAACTCACATTGATGAATCTCAAGGAAGGAATTTTGAGGAAAAAGATGTTGAGGGAAGAAGATCTTTGATGATGAGAAAAGTTATCTTGAAGCCAGAGAAGGAGGCAGAGAACCCAGCCCAAAGAAACAGTCTTTTTCTGACTGCTTGCAAAACTAAAGACAGAGTATGCAAGGTCATAGTAGATAGCGGTAGCACAAACAATCTTGTATCTACAGAGATGGTAGAAAAGCTTGAGATGGAGACTGTTGTACATCCAAGACCATACAGAGTTTCGTGGCTACAAAAAGGACATCAGGTAAATGTCACTAAACAGTGTTTAGTTGAATTTAAAATAGGAGGATATAAAGATGAAATATTATGTGATGTCATTCCCATGGATGTTTGTCATCTATTTTTGGGTAGACCATGGAAATATGATAGAAATGTAGTTCATGATGGGAGGAAGAACACATACACCTTGGAGAAAAACGGTAGGACTCACATGTTGCTGTCGATTAAGGATAAAGAGGTGAAAACAAAGATGAACAACACTGTACTTCTCATGAGTGGGAAGGAACTTCCTGATGAGGTTAAGAAGAAGGAAGACACACAATTTATTGTGGTTAGGAAGCCTAGAATTGTTTTGACCAGTAAAAGGATAGATGATTTACCAGAAGAAATCCAGGAGTTGCTGGGAGAGTTTGTTGATATAGTAGTGGACGAACTACCTTGTTCGTTGCCACCTATCAAGAGTATAATTCATCACATCGATCTTATACTTGGAGCCAATTTTCTGAACAAAGCATCATATCGATTGACGCCACAGGAAAATGAAGAAGTTAAGAGGCAGGTCCAGAACTTAATGGACAAAGAATTGATTCAAGAGAGCTTGAGTCCATGCATTGTTTCGATAGTGCTCAACCCAAATAAAGACGGAGACTGGAGAATGTGCAAAGACTCAAGGGAAATCAATAAGATTACCATCAAATACAGGTTTCCATTACCAAGGATGGACGACTTGATGGATTTCTTGAGTGGAGCAATTTTTTTTTCAAAGATTGATTTGAAAAGTGGGTATCATCAAATTCGAATGAGAGAAGGTGATGAATGGAAGACAACATTCAAGACGAATGAGGGTTTATATGAATGGCTTGTCATGCCATTTGGTTTAACAAATTCACCTAGTATTTTCATGAGGTTGATGAACAAAGTCCTGAAGGATTTCATTGGGAAATTCATCATTGTATATATCGATATATTAATTTTCAACAAAACAGAAGCATAACACTTAAAGCATTTAGTTGTAGTAATGAGGAGATTACAGCGGGAGAAATTGTTGATTAATATGAAGAAATCGTCATTCATGAGGACATAACTCATTTATTTGGGTTTTGTTATCTCTGCAAATGAACTGAAAATGGATCCGGAAAAGATAGAGGCGATTAAGAATTGGCCATCGCCAAAGAGCGTGTTTGAAGTTCGAAGCTTCCATGGTTTGGCTAGCTTCTACATGAAATTCATCCGAAACTTCAGTGGAATTAGTGCACCAATGATGGATACGGTGAAGAAACGACACAAATCTTTTCATTGGACAGAGGAAGCAGAGAAGAGTTTCAATTTGCTGAAGAAGAAGATCACTGAGCAACCAATTCTAGTTTTGCGAAATTTTAACAAGACATTCCAGGTCAAGTGTGACGTGAGTGGATTTGCAATTGGAGTGGTCTTGAGCCAAGATGACAGGCCAATTGCATACTTCAGCAAAAAACTAAATGAGGCGAAGATTAAGTACTCCACATATGACAAGGAATTATATGCAGTCATACAAACACTGAAGAAATGGAGACATTATTTGGTTCCCAAGGAGTTTGTTTTGTACAACGATAATCACGCTTTACAATTCGTGACTCGATAGGAAAAGTTGAACCAAAGACATTCTAAATGGGTTGAATACATGGAAAATTTTACTTTTGTGATTAAGCATATTTCTGGAACTGCTAACAAAGTTGTTGATGCTTTGAGCAGGAAATGTTTGCCTATGCAGGAATTCAGAGTCAAGACATTGGGTTTTGATAACCTCAAAGAAATGTACAGGGATGACCCAGATTTTAAAGAGGCATATGAGGCATCTGAGAATCCAATTCTTGGGGAAAGAAGCCAATGGACTAAATACATGATCTAGGATGGATTATTGTTCAGGGGAAATCAGCTATGTATTCCAAAGTGCTCCATGAGGGAGAATTTGCTGAAGGAAAAACACAGCAGAGGATTGGCCAGACATTTCGGTCATGAAAAGACATTCTCAAAGTTGAATGGCTCATATTTTTGGCCAGGGATGAGGACAAATGTCAAGAAATTTGTGGACAGGTGTAGAATTTGTCAGCACACCAAAGGAAAGAGGCAGAACACAGGGTTATACCAACCATTGCCCATACCTAAAAGGTCGTGGGACGCAGTGAGCATGGATTTTGTATTGGGACTGCCAAGGACACAAAGAGGACATGATTCAATCTTTGTGGTAGTCGATAGATTTTCAAAGATGGAACATTTCATACCATGCTAGAAAACCAGTGACGCAACTCATATTGCGAACTTGTTTTTCAAGGAGGTCATCAAACTTCACGGCTTGCCAAAGAGTATCGTGTTTGATCGAGATACCAAGTTCATAGGGAATTTCTAGAGGACCTTATGAAAGAAGTTGGGGACAAGTTTGTCTTTTAGCTTAGCATATCATCCTCAGACGGATGGGCAGACAGAAGTCGTGAACAAGAGCTTGGGAGATTTGTTAAGAAGCTTAGTGAATGAACACCACAGTCAATGGGCTCACATTCTACCACAGGCGGAATTCACTTACAATGATTCAATCAATAGAAGCACAGGGTAGAGTCCATTCCAGATTGTATATGGAATGTAGCCAAGGGGAGTTTCTGAATTGAAAGATGCAGAACAAGCTGAATTCAGAAGTGCTAGTGCAGAGGACTTTGCAGAAGAAATGAAGGATTTTCACAACCGAGTTAAGGATCAATTGCAGAGTTCGAGTCAAGAATACAAGTAGACAGTAGATCAACACAGGCGAGAACTTCAAATTGAAGTTGGTGAGATGGTTCTTGCACATTTGAGGAAGGAAAGGTTCCCAAGGGGAACGTATAATAAGATGAATATGAAAAATATTGGACCGTGCAAGGTCATAAGGAAATTTGGGGCAAATGCATATGAGATTGAATTACCCGATGGGGTCGAAATCTCACTGATATTCAATGTTGCAGATTTGTACCCTTACAAAGCTGAGGAAGCAGGAATAGAGGAGGAACAAAAAGAGGTTCAATGGACAAAACAAATATATATAGTTGTAGAGCCACAGATGGAAAGCATAATTGTCAAAAGGGTTAGTAGAAAGACCAGGAGAAAAAAGTATTTTGAATACTTGGTCAAATGGAAGGGACATCCAGTTGAAGATGCCAGTTGGGAGGATGAAGCAGTAATTCATAGGCATGGACGGACCATGTACGAGCTCATGAATAGGAGTTCATGAAAATTTTCAAGCGAGGGAGTATGATGTAGGAGCATCGTACAAAACCAAAGCTGAAGCACGCGCCTAGCCAAAGGAATAGCTGGATGCACAGATGGGAAAAAAGAGCACGTTTTTATGAAAACGTTTTAAATTTTGAAATTTGAAGCATTAATGTAACAGCTAGGAAAAGGTGTAGTTACATTTATGTCATGGAGATATGAACAAGATCTGGAGAGATTACTCCCATCTGTTAGATGTAATAAGCATTTAAGACTGTTAATGTAGAGTAGGTAGATATGAATGTTAGATTAGACAGTTTTAGAAGCATAGGAGGGAAAACAAATATAGACACCCTCACCCTTGTATCATAAGAAAATCTTGGGAGGAGAATTCAGAATTCTTAAGCTGTAGAGCTGTAATCGAGAGATGTAGATAAGAACCCATGTACATGGACACTTGAGTTAATATATGAAGCTTTGATTCAATATTCATGGTGTTATGATGCTTATTGTTTACATTTGTTAAATGGTATGTTTACAGTTGCTTTGTTTCTCTGTATGCATTTGTTTCAATGTTGGGTTGTGTGTGATTTCATGATTGAATGTATGAAGTCTGAGAGAGGAGAAGGATGAGTTTCAATTTTTTCTCTTCCTGAGAATTCCTGCAAGGAGTGCAATGAACGTTTGCAAGGTGTGCGTTGACGAGGGTCTGATTTTTATCTCAGAAATCTCAGGAGAGATATCGTTGTTCTCATACCAGCTGAAGTGCAGGTAAAGCACAGAGCCATGCAAGGTGTGCGTAGGCCAATTGAAGCTTTGGATTTATAATTCCGGAGAGAAGGTTGGAGAACCACTGTTGCAAGGAGTGCACAGGGTCAAAGACTCAAATAACCAGAAGTTATTTGAAGGCTTCTCGCAAGGAGTGCGAGCAAGGATCCTTTGGAAGATTGAGTTCATAAGTGAAATATCAGGAGGGATTTAACCTTTGAAGTGTTCAAAGGGAGACGGAGGTCGAAATCGTCTCATAGAAGTTAAGTTCAAGAGGGAGAATGCTGAGTCATTTGGACAGGAGTTATTGAAGAGTGCATCTGGTGGTCAGAATTCTCCGTGGAGAACTCGCGAAGTCGCGAGGACCGTAGGATCCAGAGGAGCTGCAAGGTGGTTAGGATTTGGACGAATCCACCACCCTGACATCAAGAATCAACATGAACCGTTGATCGTAGTCTGTCTGAGCTATCAGATAATTTCAATGATTTGGGATTCATAAGTTCAAAGTGCAGGCCAAAACCCTTGGTCACTCAAATTCCCGATTCACGAAAGGGATTATCAGCAGTGGATTTTCGAAATTTTGGTAATTCGGGGTTTGGCATACCGGAAACCCTGATGACAAGGAACCAGGACTCTTAGCATCAAAAATCTCGAAGTCACAAAACACAATGTGCCTTTGGTGAGAAACATTGATAATACGGCATATGGGGGTTCAGCATTTTGGAAACCCTAATGGTAAGGAGTTGGGGCGCTTTACACTGAAAACCCCGAAGTCGTGAAACACGAAATGCCATCGGAGTGGAATTTCAACATTTTGTCTTTTTGGGGTCCAGGAAGTAGAGGAGACAAGTGATTTTTGGAACCGAGAGTTTCAAAATCCCAGTACACGAAATTATGAAAAAAAGGGTCACTATTTCGAAATTCGGGAATTGGCGTGGAGAGTGAGTTGGGGTCGAGGATCACAAACTTTCGGTACATGGAGTCTCGAAAGGCCATCGATCGTGCATTCCAAGGGACGTTGAGCCCATTTCGGCATTCTGACATTTCAAAATTCGGGGAATCATAAGGCAAGAGGAACGATTTTTGGGTCGTTCGCTCAAGTCCTGAAAAGTCGAATTTAGTGGCAACAGGCAGTGCGCGTTGGAGTGGTCAACCCTCATTGACGATTCGAATTTCGGCATTTGTCAAGAGTTGTGGGATATATCGGGACTCTCCAACTCCCGAAACCCGAAGTCCTTTGTGGCTTAAACAAAGGGTTTGATTAACCGTTAGCGTGGTTTTAGTGAAGATCCTGTGTGGATCTCGGCCCAAGGGTAGGGGGTCTGCGTCACACAGTGATAGAGTTACACTTGTATGATTGACTTATTCCACGCATAGCTTGTGTTGGAGTGGTGGTTGTTGTCTGTCTATTTAAATGTCAATTCAGGTGTTGTAATTTGATCTTGATTATTGAGTTTACTGCCCCTATATATAACAAATATCATTTCATTTAAATGACAGGGACGATTGCAGTGATAGTGTGACTTCATTGTTAATTTTGGAAACACAACTTTGAGCATATTGTTGATTGAAGTAATGTATGGATAGTGGTCGATCTTGATGGTTTATAGAGTGGGAATGGTTATTGTTCAAAAATTGTTATAAAATGAAAAGTAGGTAAATGGAAGGAACCAAAACCATTACAAATTGTGTGGAATGCATTTTGTTTTGTGTTGTCATTGTGTTGGATATTTGATTATGAACTCTGAACTAGTTAAATGCACAAAAATTGTTATTTGGTCAAAATGACTGATGGTTGATGCATCTCTTTTCGCAGTATGTTTTATGGATCACTGAATTAATTTCATGAATAGAAATCGTCTTTATTCCCTTCCATGATTTCATTTTCTGCTAATGGAAAATCCCATCACCTTCCCATATTCATTTTTTTCACTCCCTGTTCTGAGATTGGTTACAGTCAATAGAAAATCGGTGTAAAAACAATTTAAAGTGGTAGTCTCTTGTGTGGATTACAATGATGTTTTATTGGTTTGATTTGCAGTTGATTGTTGTTGTCATTGAGCAGTAACTATGTTCTTTTCCCCCTCATTGCATCATGTTTCACTCAATACAAACCCCGAGCATATCCCATAACCCTTTTCACCCCCTTCTCATTGATTAACAATAAAACAATTTGTATGGATTGGATTGCATGAGTCTAATACATTATTGAGCCAAATCTATTTAATATTTTTAAGAGTTGTCATGTATGGTTATTTAAAAGACTATTTTCTAATCAATCATGCATGCAGGATGATTTTTTTCAGTCGAGGTAGCCATGGTCGGGGAAACATAGGTAGAGGTAACTGGAACCGATGCCCAAGAAGGCCCAGGTTCTCCATACATTTGGACGTTGATTCACAAGAGCTTGGAATTTTTTTTTATGTTGGATTCTTCAATTGGATTGGGCAGGGAATAGTCCAACCTAGGCCTAAAATGCC
This sequence comes from Picea engelmannii, assembly GCA_009831015.1. Lineage (NCBI taxonomy): Eukaryota > Viridiplantae > Streptophyta > Pinopsida > Pinales > Pinaceae > Picea > Picea engelmannii. The sequence goes on from ML784821.1 coordinate 1,192,174, forward strand.
TCCTTTCCAAGCCCCACAAGCCCCTGGTATCCTTGTACCTCCTCATGTCTCATTACAACCCGAGATCCCTGAAAATGATGGATGACAAGAGATTGTCCACTTGGTAGTCTCCCAACATTGTGGCTAGCCCAACTTGTACTTTCATTCTCCTTCGCCTATTAACCCCATTGTCTAATCTTTACTTGACCACTTTCCAATGAAATCCTCCCATGCTAGCAAGAGATTGAAAACTGAGGTCCACCATGCCCTTGATAAAGGAAAATCCATTGTTGCCCATTCCTCACCCTCCAATGGCTCTAACAAATCCATGTTTTCCTGGATGCATTTGAGGGACGATTGTTCCCATGTGATCAACGAGATTAGGCCTAAAGGATCTACACAGATAAAGGAAAATTCAAGAAAATCAAGAGGTGACAACAAGGAAGGGTTGCATTGCAGTCTGGGCAATATGGCTTTTGAGTTTTTATTTTATCTATTGTGTTATGACAGTTGACTTCGGGGATATTTGGACAACATGTTTTATTTTGGATACATGAGTATTATTTTTGAAATAATTTCAAATTTCATGAGCTAAAATTTCCAAAAGTGAATATGTTGATGGGAGACACAAGGAGGTGTGTTTTTCTTAACTAATGGTTATTTTATGATTGCTATGATTGTTATGAAGTAAAGGGAGTCACAAGGGGTCCCACCTACTAGTTATTATTTATTTATGATCCTTATTATAATTATTACTCTTCCCCCTAACTAAATTTAGTTGAGTCTTTTAATTAACTTAACTAATGAGTGAGTTGGTTCAACTACTTCAACCAATTCTAATTTGTTAAAATCAAAAGGAAAGGGAGAAACACAAGAGGATAAAAGTTGAAGCATACTAAGGTTTGCTCTTTGAGTTTATGTTGAGATAGTTCAGTTTTCATTCATTCATTTATTTATCACAAGCCTAATTCTCTTTTATGATAGCAGTGTCTTATTGTAGACAACAATATTCAATGTTGAATCATATCATTCAGACACTTGTTTTTCAGAGGTGTTGATCTATCTTTGATAGTCTGTGTAGACTTGTCTATTTGTGAATTAGTTTTCATGAATGACAAAGGATATTGTGCAGAGTCAAGTGGGCAACAATATGTGGAAAGATGATCCAAATTTTAGAGTTTAGCTTTGGTTTTCTGTCAGAGGTCCTTTTGTATGCTCCATCGGGGATGTCTAAGTTTGACTTTGGTCCAAAATTTCTGCATGGGATTTTGTAAAGAAAATGAATCTTTGGTGAATTTGAATGAAATAAAGGATTTCTTTATGTCTCATCTGTCTTGATTATCATCTTGGTGACTTTTCTTCTATCTTTACATTTATTTTAGCAACTGATATGTTCATAAAATTACATAAAAAGTGAATTTCCAGCAAGCTTTTTGTTGATAAAAGACTAGCCTAAGCACTTGTAATTAATACTTGTGAGTTAGGATGTTATTTTTGTTGGCTATAAACATAGGGTGATATTCCCGTCTATTTTTATTTAGCCAAGAAGAATCTGAAAATGCTTGAGCAAGATCATTTCATATCTTTTCCTCAAAATTTATTTGGCGACGGTACTGGGGAAAATCCTTGATATGTCTCTGGTTAATTTTTATATTTGATTTTTTTATCGATACATATTTCTTTTTCTAAAATTGATTCTTTGAATATTTTACTATTAATGACTGTCCCTATTGCAAGGTAGCCCAATCTTGAGCCCGGTCTCCAAGACCAGACCAACATTTCTTTGAATTTGTTTCATACTATTTTAGACACTGACAGGACCCATGTTGAGCTTAATCGTTCTTGGGCAGCAATTGAACGAGATATTGGTACTCAAGAACAATTGAAGTCTAGATGTAGATAGCCTAGAAATCAATAGTAACCCTTTTGTTTCTTCAAGTTTTGGCCTTTCTTTCATTTCCTTAGACTCTTGTGCTTCTAGAAGAAGAAGAGGCTTGTCACCCAATACAATTCTTATTTCTAAAATAGGAAGAAGGAACGTTGTGTTGTCTGCCCAACAAATTTCTCTAAGGAGGACTTTATCTGATTCATCCAACTTGTCTTTCTTGTCCACATCTATCATCCACAAGATGGCATCTAGTGGTCACACTAGAAGTGCTGGATATTCTCAATCTTCATCGTTATCATTGATTGGTAGCTTGTACAACCACCATATCCCTGTCCAATCTACCACAAACCCCACCAAAGTCATAAAAAAGTATGGACTTTTTCAGTTCGAAGAAGACACCACAACCACACTGTGGCATGTGTCCTCCCCTCTTAACCTAGCACCTGCTACTCGTCCACTTCCAAAGTTTAAAGAGCACTTGTCTAAGTTTTCGGGGAATAACACTATCAGTACTAATGAACACCTAGTGGCGTTTTCCAATGCTTTTCATAACATAGGGGCCAACGACAATGACACTTGCATGCGCTTGTTCATCAATTCCTTGGAAGGAAAGGCTGCGGCCTACTTCTTTGACCTTCCTCCTAATATCTTGTCTACTTGGGAGGAGTTAATATATTGGTTCTGATCCACTTATGGGCAATACAAAATCCCTACTGAGAAGTTAAGGGAATACAATAACGTCACTTATAAAGATGGTGAGACCATAAAGTATTTCAAATTGCGTTTCACCAAGTTGTACAATCAAATCCCCGAACTTATTTACCCTCATAACCAAGCCACTTTCATGCATTACTACAATGTGTCTCCTTCTCCCTACCGTCATAATCTTGAGGAAAAATCCATTGATAATCTTGGTTCCGCTTTGCATACTTGCTCAGAATATGAAGAACAACTTGAAAGAACCGGTCTTCACCAGGGAGAATCATTTATACAGACAGGCATGTCCTCCCTCTTGCAGCTAGTACAAGATATGAAAAATTGTATGATAGTATTTGAGCGAAATGGTAATGTCTCCCCTCTCACCACTAGAGCTTCATCCTCTTTTGCACCCCCTTTTAGAAATCCAATTGAAAACAATTTTCATCCTAAATCTATCCTGCCTCGGAGTTGGTGTAAATTTTGTGAGGAACACCATGAAGAAACCACATGTGAGGTAAAGAAGAGTGTCAGAGATAAGATATTTGGTAAAACACCAGAAGATACTATTGTTGTCCTAGAATTTGCAGAGCCAGAGGATTTCATGGTCATCAACACTAGGAACAAAGCCTATGCTCCCAAGGGAAAATTTGATCCTCCCCGTAGTTATTCTAGCCCAAGCTCATCCTCAACAGCTGTTATGCCCTAGGTTCCTAAAATTCTTGAGAGTCAAAGAATCACTCCCCCTCTTCCCTCTTCCAAATACAATATCTTTAATCAATTGGCCAACATCAAAGCAGATTCAACGCTCCTAGACATGGTTGCGTCCCTAAGCAAAAGATGCATCTGAAACAATTCATGGAAGGAAAAGATTTCGTTGTAGCCAATATTTCTGAAGAGGATTCCTCTGTAAATAAAGTAGGTGTACATAACTTTAGATACCCTGTAAAAAACCCCCCTTTTTATATTTTTGTAAATATCATGGATAAGATTTCCCATTGTTGCCTCATCGATGGTGGTTCAGGCCCAAGTGTGATGTCGAATATTATTATGGAAGAGCTAGGCTTGTCTTTTACAAATGAAAATGCCAGAAGCATGCTCTCCTATAATAGTCTACAACAAACAACCATAGGCGATATTAAGGACATAACCCTGGTTTTATACGCTCATCCTGATATAAGGACAACCCTCAACATTCAAGTAATCAATATGCATGTAAGAAAATACTCAATTATCTTGGGGAGAGATTGGAAAGACTTAACAGGTGGATAATCACACTTGAAGGGACCCATTTATCCATTCCTCAGAATGGCAGGAATATTATAGTCCTTAGACTAGGAATAATTTCACCCTACATAGAGAGTGTTCCACAATCTAGCGTAAATGATATCGAAGAAGACCTAGGAGTGTATTCCATCTTTGCTTAAGAGGATAATATTCCTTTGGAAAAAATTGATTTAGATGATGATATATGGCATATGCACTTTGATGGTTGATGCTCTAGTGAAGGTAATGAGGTTGGCATTATCTTGGTTTCCCCTGCAGGAAAAATCCATAATCTATCATACAGGTTGGAGTTTCCTTGTACAAACAATGTCGCTGAATTTGAAGCTTTATTATTAGGCATTGAGAATGCCCTTAATCTTGGTTGTGGTCACCTTTCAGTTTTCAGAAATTCTTATCTTGTTGTGAACCTGATACATAAGATATGTTCTCCTAGAAACAAGTTGATGGAACGATACTCCCAAACTGTTTGGGAACTCACCTCGAACCTTCTATCTTTCAACATCACTCATGTTAAGAAGGAGTTGAATTCAATGGCTGATCGGTTAGATGTCTTTGCAGCCTCTCCTAGTCCACGATCATTCCATCCCTCTCATCCCGGGTAGTGGTCCTCTCAATGTTCGGACTTATTGTCATCCCTTTTCCTAGAAGAATGCAATTGAGAAAATTGTTCATGAATTATTAGAAGCCGGTGTTATCCGTCCCAGTACTAGCCCCTATTCTTCCCTTGTGATCATGGTACTCAAGAAAGAAGGTACTTGGTGCATGTGTTCTGATTTCCGCACCATCAACAAACTCACAATAAAAGACAAATTCCCCATTCCTATCATTGATGACCTCTTGGACGAATTGAGTGGTGCTCAGTTTTTAACCAAACTGGATCTATGTTCTGGATACCACCAAATCCGTATGGAAGATGAAGACATTTCCAAAACCGCATTTTGTACTCATGAGGGTCATTATGAATTCTTGGTAATGCCCTTTGGATTGTGTAATTCTCCTTCCACTTTACAAAGTCTTATGAATCATGTCTTCCATCCTTTTCTCCGTCATTTTGTCTTAGTTTTCTTTGATGATATTCTCATCTATATTAAAACTTGGCCCTGCCATCTTCCCCATGTGAATAAAGTTCTCCATCTACTCTCTAATCACCAACTTTTCCTCAAACAATCTAAATTTTCCTTTGATGCCTCAGAAGTAGAATACCTAGGTCATATTGTTGGCAAGGATGGTGTCCAAGTGGATCCTAAGAAAATTGAAACCATACAGGATTGGCCTCGCCCTAAAAATATTAAGAGCTTGCATTGGTTTTTGGGTTTAACGGACTATTATAGGAAGTTTGTTCGGAATTATGGAAAAATTGCAGCTCCTCTCACTTCTCTCCTTAAAAATAATACTTTCACTTGGACTTCAGCTGCGGATCATGCCTTCCAAGCCTTGAAAGATGCTATGTTCTCGACCCATGTCCTAGAACTTACATACTTCACAAAGACATTCGTATTGGAATGTGATTATTTCAGGAAAGGAATTGGATCCTTCCTCATGCAATATGGCAGGCCTTTGGCCTTCACTAGAAAACAACTTTTCGAGCAACATTTGGGCCAATCCATTTATGAAAAGGAAAGTTTAGATATTCTTCATGTTGTGGATCTCTGATGTCCTTATTTATTGGGTCAGTAATTCCAAATCAAAACTGATAATCAGAGTCTCAAGTGTTTCCTTCAACAACAAATTTCATCCTCGACGTAGAAAAAATGGGTGACCAAGCTATTTGGCTATGATTATGAGATCATTTATAAGAAGGGAAAGGAAAATGTCATGGCCGATGGTCTTTCCCAAAAATCTGAAGAATACAGGTCCCTTTTCTCCCTCTCCTTCATTATAACAGATTGGCTCCAAGATATTCGTCAGGAATGGGTGCAAGACCCCAAAATTTCTTGCATGCTCCACCAATTGCAAAACAATTCTTTAGTTTCTCCAGGGTACTCTTGGCACAATGAAGAGGTTCACTACAAAGTCCATTTGTATTTATGCAAGAAATCACAACTTAAATCCACAATGCTTTTTGAACTTCATGCCTCACCCACAGTCAGGTATTAAGGGTTTACCAAAACCTATGAACGTGTCAAACATTTTTTTTCCTGGGATGGTATAAAATAGGATGTTCACACCTCTGTGGTTGAATGTGAGGTCTGTCAACACAACAAGGGAGAAACTGTCAAAGCTCCGAGCACACTCCAACCGCTTCATATTCCCCTTTCAATTTGGCAAGATATTTCTATGGATTTCATTGTGGGATTACCTAAATTGGGCAATAAGTTAGTCATCATGGTGGTCGTAGATCGTCTCTCCAAATATGCTCATTTTTGTGCTCTTCAACACCCATTCACAACCACCACAGTGGCTCAAATATTCATGGATAATATCTTCAAGATTCATGGCATGGTTAATTCTATTGTCTCTGACAGAGACTGATCCAGATGGATGTTGGTGGCATCCCACCTATTCCAAATGGTTTGTTTTGGTAGTTTTCCATTTTGGCAGTTTTTTCCTAGTTTTTAGGTCCCTAACTTCGAGGGTCGTTTTGAGGCCCTAAATAGAGTTTTTAGGGTTCGTCACAATTAACCTATAGATAGAGACAAAATTTGACAAAAACATGTGTAGTCCTCAGATAGACCTTTTCAATGGACTATCATGCGCCTAAAACAAAGATCATATGAAAAAGTTACGACCCCGAGAAGTTGATGTACTAGCTTACCCCAACAGGGCCCACATGACTTTTGGCACTTCATCTCCTAGGGTTAGGTTTTCTGGATGTCTGGGATTTTGGAATTCATGCTTATTGTAAAAAGGCCTTCAGAGCCTCATTGTAATCATATTCTTGTGAATGAGCGCAACCATCACATCTCTTCTTAGAGATAAGCTGCCACCATTCAAACAATCTTGTTTTCCGCTACATTTTACAGTTTCAACGTATTTCCTTATTGAATAGAAAACTTGTTTTACTGTATCTGTATTATTCTATGGTAAACATCTTTTAATAATCTGTATTAATTTCATTCTACTCATAAAATATGGATCAGTGGTATCATAGCGGTCTACTCCTTTTCGTCTTAATGCATGTCCCCAACGAGGTCAGGGTACAAAGAATTGGGTCTCGAGCTTATTTCTCTTGAGGACAAAATCTCTCTCGTGCCCAAACAACCTCTCATGGAAGGAGAAAATAAATATGACGGGATAAGAGATCCTTTCAAAATGTTTCTTGAGGAATCCCTCATGCAACATAGGAACGAGATGATGGATAATTTCATGCAAATCCTTCGACAACTACCAACATGTGACACATCTTCCTCGAGCGAAGGCGCCTCCCCTTCAAGGTAAAAATAAACATCGATATCCCTATATTTTAAGGTAAGATAGACACATATATTGTATACAAGTGGTTGAATCTACTAGAAGGGTATTTTTCTGTCCATAACTTTTCGAATAGAGAAAAGATTACTTTTGCAGTCCTCAAAGTCGTTCCCCGTGTCAAATATTGGTGGGAAACTTTATATGAGAAAAAGGAAACAGAGGAACCCTCATTATTTACAATCACGATCGCCTGGGAATCCTTTAGGGATGCTATTAAGGAACAATATTACCCCGTTGGAAGTTATGACGACTTGTATACCAAATGGACCACACTGCGGCAAGAAAGAGACCAAGTAATGCTAGAGTTCACAAATATCTTCCATACCCTGCGCACCAAGCTGGGTATCAAAGATTCAGAGATACATCTGGTGCTCAAGTATCACGGTGCTCTGCATAGATTTATCCAGACCAAAATGGAATTTATGGAAATCTCATCCTTGGACACGACCTATCGATATGCCGCCAAAATTGAGCAGAATCTCAAACAAAAGACGCGGAAATTTGGGCCTGGGAACCCCTCATAGAAAAATCCAGGAAAGGGTGGACCCAACCTATAGAAAAAAGGACAAATAAAATATGGATAGTATCAGGATAACCAATCCAATCCGCAAGCAAATAAGGATACTGGAAAGACAAAGAAATATACCAGGAAGTGGTGCGACTTCCATAAGAGTCCTTGGCATAGCACTTCTGATTACTTCTCAAAGCAGTCACTAGTGGCCGAAGTGAAAGCCTCTAAATCATATGCGGGTTTTGACTCTAAGTCAGAACCAGAAAGGGGAAGATGGATCATTGATGTGGATCCCAATGCCACCGTTGCTACCACCAAGCTTCATCTTGGTGAACCAGACGAGCCAAAAGAAGGAGAGCGCCTTTTCCATTCATAGATGTGGGTAAAAGGCACCTCGCTACACTTCATCGTTGATAGCGGTAGCCGAAAGAACCTCATCTCAGCATATGTCATCAAGCGACTGGCCTTGCCGACAATGTCGCACCTGCAACCCTACACCATTGGATGGCTCTGCCAAGAAAGAGATCTCTGCGTCAACCAACAGTGTTGACTGTTGTATGAAATCAAGCCCTTCAAAGATGAGGTATTGTGTGAACCTTATTTATGGAAACATCATGCAGTATATGAGTCTAGGCCTTGTAGTATTATTATCACTTTGAACAAGAAATTGTATAGGATACTTAAGGCTATCCCTCCTAGTGTTATTTCCTTGATGTCTTCCACGCAATGTAGGAAGGTCATCTCTTGTACCGGGAAATTTGTATTCTTCATGATTCACTCTCAGAGTAAGATAAAAATCACAGCCACATCCAGGGCTTCCACGGATGATCTCTCCAAAAAATAGAAGCAAGTGGATAAGATCATGGAAGAATACTCATATATATTTTCCTCTCCTATCGGAGTACCTCTACACTGTCAGGTCAAGAATCCCATCTATCTGAACCCAGGCGCACCACTACCCAATGGGATAGTCTATCGCTGCTCTCTATTAGAAAATGAGGAGATCAAGCGACATATCCAAAAACTTCTCCACAAGGGGCACATCCGTCCCATCTTATCACCTTGTGGGAGCCCAATCTTGCTAATGTAGAAGAAAGATGGGACTTGGTGACTCTGCATTGATTATCAGGCCCTGAATAAAATCATAGTCCGTAATCGGTACCTGATTCCATGAATCAATGACCTCCTTGATCATCTCACGGGGGCCAAATACTTCAATAAGATTGATCTGAAGTCTGGATACCACCAGGTCTCAATAGAATAAAGAGATATATGGAAGACCGCCTTCAAGTCAAAAGAAGCTCTTTTTGAATGGTTGGTCATTCCCTTTGGTTTGAAAAATGATCCAACAACTTTTATGAGGATGATGGACGATATCCTGCGAACTTTCACCAATAATTTTGTAGTGGTGTATCTGGATGACATCCTCATCTACAAAAAGACTTGGGAGGAACACTTGCAACATATTCAACAGGTTCTGCACACATTGCGGCAACACAAACTATATGAAAACTTGGAAAATTTCTCCTTCGGCATGGACAGAGTCCATTAATTAGGCTACATCATTGATCAACATGGTATGCATGTGGATCCAGCCAAGATCCAGGTCATCTGTGACTGGCTAGCCCCAACCACACTCAGTGAGCTTCAGAGCTTCTTGGGCCTCACCAATTTCTATTGTAGGTTCATGGTGGGATTCTCTCATATTGTGTGGGCCCTCAACCAAGTAACCAGGGGTGGCAGTAAGGAAACATTTGTGTGGGTCATGTCCCAACAACAAGCCTTTGATGACTTGAAGCAACTTTTTTGTTCATCCCTATTACTTTCATTATTGGACCTGCAACATCCTTTTGAGATCGAGACAGATGCTTCAGACTATGTTATGGGTGTCGTTCTCACTCAACATGGCCACCCCGTGGCATATCATAGTGAGACACTATCATATGTTGTTCGTAAGTACCCTACTTACAACAAATAAATGTACTCCATTGTGAAATCCTGTCGTCAGTGGAGACATTACATTATTAGGAAGGAGATAGTCATCCACAATGATCACAAGCCACTACAATTCATGCAGACCCAAGGAAAATTGAAAAATGACCGCCATCAGAAGCGGTCCACAAACTTACAGTAGTTCCACCTCAACATCAAGTATAAAATAGGAAGTACCAACTGATTTATTGATTTCCTCAACCGACCTCTAGTCGTGACACTCACCACGTTGCTAGACTCTTGTGGCCACGAGACCTCTAGATGGCCCCACCGCTATGAGACAGACCCTGACTTCTCCACCACCTACCAAATCTTGGGTGCAAACTCAGTGATCTCTAATTTCCATCTTTAAGATGGGTTGTTGTGTCATATGGGCCATCTCTACATTCCATCAAGCGAGTGTGCAAAGATGATTTGGGAATCTCACTAGAGTCGGGTGGCAAGAAACTTTGGCATCGAAAAGACAATGGAAGTGTTGTAGAAAAATTTCTATTGGTCAAAAATTTGACATGATGTCGGAAAGTATATCATGTCTTGCACCACCTGTGCTATTTCCAAACCAACCACTAAGAAACATGGCTTGTACACCCCTCTTCCTACTCCTGATAGGTTGTGGGAATCCATCTCAATGGACTACATGTCAAACCTCCCATCCACCAAGAGGGAAAATGATTGTGTTTTTGTGGTTGTTGATCGCTTTTCCAAGATGGTGATTATGTCCACCTGCAATAAGATCATCACCACATATGCCACTGCCAATATATTCTTTGAACAAGTATGGGTACATTTTTGGATCCCACAAACCATTGTCTCATATCAGGATAGTTGGTTCCTCAACACATTCTAGTCGAGCCTCTAGTCACTGTTGTATACCAAGATCACCAAATCCACTACCTTCCACTCCCAGACATATGGCCAAACTAAGGTCATCTATTGGATGATCGTACATATCCTACGCATGTACAATTCCAAGCACCCCCGCACATGGGATGCGAGTCTTCCCTATGTCCAATATATCTACAATCGATCCCTGCATAGCTCAACTGGCCATATCCCCTTTCAGGTGGGGTTGGGATTTGTTGGCACAAGGGTAGACCCAGGATTGAACGCTTCAACAACACACCAACAAAACCCCAACTACCAGCCCTTTCGGAAACAACTGCGAAGCAGATGAAGTCTCACCCGAGGTAGAGGCAGGGGTGGTTGCAGGACTCTAGTGTCTGCAACCTTAGCTGGGACACAGATCTGTGATTACAATACTCTAACAAAGCACTTAGCAGTTAAAATTCGTCAGTAATTAACCCTTATTCACATCGCAGATCCAAACCCTAATTACAAAGAAGCACAGTATTCTACCAAATCTAACACTTTCAAGCACTTAGCATGGAGAGATAGATCAGATCTAACATCTTATTCACATCATTAGGAACCAAGATATCATATTCATCTAAGCATACAATATTGCACTAAGCATTAATCACATAAATAATATAACAACCATAGTGCACAAAGCAACCATAACACAGGATATACGTGGTTCACCCCAGTGAGGGGCTACGTCCACCAACTCTTCTCTTATTTATTATCTTCTGTCAATATTCTACAAGCACAGAGCCCAAAAACCCTACTCTGCATATGACAGGAGATCTACACACCTCTCCAGATCCTCCTTCCCTAAGTTAGGTCACAACACAAAGCCTTCTTACAATCACTTGCATTTAGATCTGCAAGTCTTAACACATAGTATGCACAAAGCCTTTGCAATAACATAGATGGACTCTAGCACTTAGCACATTGGCATTCACTTTCCCCCCTACTTACATCGCCTAACTATCTATTTATACATTACAAAATGGGCTTAAACATGGGTAAACCCATGGGCCAACATCCCATACCAGTTACATAAACCCTAATCCCAAAAATGACCCTAAAAAGGGGCCAAGATCCCGTGATCTATGCTTCTACTTGCGCTCTGCCTTCGACCAACCTATCTAAGTCCCAAAAGAGGTCAAACATGACCAAGGATCTCCAAAACTTGTTCAAGGGCCAACAGGCCCCCAATACTCACTCGTGACTCGTCCCAAGTCACTCTGGTCTAGGTAACTCTACCTCAAAAGCCTAGAGCTTGGCTCGAGTTGCTTCAACATGTTTTTGTGCCAAGGCCTCTTGCTCAGTGAAATCTTGAATAACTGCCTTGTTCACATGTCCCTCTAAGCGTTGTTCTACCCAAGTGACTACTTATTCTAGCTATGCTCCTCGGCCTTCAATCTCCTCAAAAAGTAGGCAAGTTGCATCCTGGACTAGCTGGAGCTTCTGAGTCACTTCCTTGACTTTGCTTTGTATGGAATGGACCTATTGTTGAGCCATGTGTTGTTCTTAAGAGATTTTCATCCTCTCAACTTCTGACAGGAGTTTCAACTGTGCTTGTACTACTGTTGCTTGCTTCTTTGCTTCCTAGAGTTGTGACTCCAGTGTCTTCAGTTCAGGGTCCTTGGTAAGGCACTCATAAGTCTGCGCACTGTGACTGCTTAGCTATTTACATTCCATGGTTAATGCTTTGATCCTTTCAATTGCACTCCGGGAAGTTTCTTCTCTCTGGTCTCTCACTTCTTGCAAAGTGCTTGGCACTATTTGTAGCTCTAGTTCTTCCACCCTCTGTTGAAGCTGTTGAATGGCTTCAACAAGCTTCATGACTTGATTTACTACTGGGTCTTCTTCCATATGATCCAAGCCTGTCATAGAGCGAAGTTCTTTGTTGATTGCTTCTTTAACTCTGACCTACTCCGCAAGAAGATGTTCTTTCTCCTGATGGATTTGCGCTTTATTTTCTTCGAACTTGGTTTGAAGGTCGTCCTTCTCCTGCTACGCAACTCGACATTGCTCTATGATTTCCTCTTGTGCTTGCTTCATGTCCATTGAGGCCTATTCTTTTTCTTTCTGCATGCGGCGAAGGTGAGCTTCAATTGCATTAGCTATTCTGCGGAGTTGGGAAGGGTCATCTCCCAACTCTGGTTCTTCTGGTGGCAGGGGTGCAGTGGACACTGTGCGACTAGATTGAAGGGCTTGTTGTACTCCTCTCAGCTCTGTCTGAATTCTATCATACATGGATTCTTGTTTGGATTTGGTTCTCTGAAAAATATCTTCCAAGGCATCAGATACAGCTGCGATAATGAATTCGAAGTCATCGACCATGAGTACAGTCTGTAGCTTCGTCTTACTTTCTTTGGACTTCTTTCGTGATGCAGGTTTCATTGGGGAAACCTTTATTTTCTTGGATGTGTCTACTTCTTCAAGGGGGTTCCTAGGCAGTGTTACTTCGCCCTACTTCTTCTTGTCTTCTTCCCCTTATTTTTCTTCTTTGTCCACTTCGTTGTCTCCTCCTCCGCTAGGTGAATCTGATGCAGTCTCTTCTGATGTGTTGTGTATTTCCTGTACATATTCCTTATTTTTCTTCCTGCTACTACTGGATGCATCATACTCTTCGTGAGAAACCACCAGACTTCCAATGAGGTTGGGATTGGACAGTGTTGCCTGGTCGACTAGTATAAGAAACTTCACGGGCCATTCCTTAGTGATTTCTTTCAGGTCCTCCTCTGTGAGCTTGAAGTAGGAATGAAGCTCTTCTTTACTTTCATCTACACGTGCAGTAATATAAATAAAATGCCTATATGCATGGAACTTCATAAGGGGCCTGAAGCTGTCCATGGTATTCGGCATCATACGAGGGAAAGACTCAATATACCTCTTCAGTTGTAGGTAGTAGGTATGGAATGCTGCATTCGACTGCCATTGTTTTCCCATTTCGCTTGAATACCAGAGCGTGGTGAACTTCACATCTAGTGGCTCGAACGAATAAATGTCAGGGAAGGTCTCACCTTCCAGCATCTCCCAAGAAGTAAACACGATGAGGATCAACAACTAGCTAAAATGGAACTCATAGCCTTGATCTCGAGCTTCGTGAAAATCCAATTCTAATTGGTTGACTAAGTAACTATCCCAACTCATCTAGAGTCCTTCCATGCATTTTCCAACGAGGTTAATGACAAACCCTGTGGCCTGTGTGGGTCTGTTCTTTCTTACTATCTTACAAACAATCAAATAGCAAGAAAGGCACACTGCACCATTCTGAATGGAGGATACCTTGTAGCTTCGAGTCCCTTTCTCTACATCATCGTAGGTGTCTTTAATCCTCTGTGCCAGGGCGTGGTCTGTAGCCTTCCCTGGATAAAATTCTTGTGGGTCTAGTCCATGCATGGTCAATCCGGTGATCCTATGGATCAACACCAGATCGACGGTGATGCGTCTGTCTAACCATAGATACCTTCCATGGAAGCACGAGAGTGGGAGCTTAACGCACGCGTTAACCTCCTAGTGCCTTCCAAAATGTGGTATCTTCATCACGTTCAAGATAGTGGACCTCGCAATGTCCATAGTTGTTATAGCAATATTTGCCTCACCATTGCTATCTTGCACAGAGGGCCTTTTTCCATTTCCCTATGTAGACTTGTCATCCCTTTTTGATGAATCCAGAGCTAAAAATACAAAATTTTCCACATATACACGCCCTATATGATATACAACATGCGTATATGTAGGCTGCTCCACTAAATCCCGCGTACATTGGGATTTATGCCAGAAAATAAAAAAATGGAGTCGGGTTTCCATGTCACGATAGGAGATCTCTGATCCTTGGCCTTCCATATACTAGAAATTTTATGACTCGGCCCTTCAGTTGCATTTTGAAGGCTATAAAAGAACAATTCCAAGCTATGGAAAAGAGGAGAGAGCATTCAACTTTAAGAGAAAAGTTACTCTGGAGAAATTACTTCATATTGAGTCTGCATCCCTTTGTCCCTCAAGTCTAAACACAGTGTTTAGCCCCCAAGCTATTTCCCTATTGTTGAGAGAACCTCATTGTGTCTTTTCTATGAGCTTACCTTTGGTGGAGGATTGAAGTGGTGGAGGCCCAGCTGGAAGGAACTTGGTTTCTTGGTTTTGAACAGTGCCGACATGGAAGTCTGTAATGTTTTCACTTCTGCTGATCGATTATTAACAGAAATACTCCTTTCCCATCTTATTGATATCATGAAAATATATGATTATTATCCATGGGCATGTTTGTAATGTTTGTTAATGGATTATGTTATCTGATGTGCTAACCCCTTTTATATTATCACTATATACTTTCTCTGCTTGTTTGTTAAGAACTGGTTGCAGGTACAAAGATTTGGGTCAAAGTGCTCAATGGTGGAACATCATCAAACATTGGATCGAGGTAGGCCTCTTTCTTATCTTGCACATTAGTTTGTATAGAATATGTTGGAATTGAGTTGATTTCTGCAGTCATACCTGTCTGTTGTGGTTTACCCTTGGCCATAGAGAGTTTTTCCCTCGTAACAGAATTGGTGACTCCACTGGGGAGAGATCTTCCTTCTAAGGGTTGAAGTACTTTTTCTTCTTGCATTTCTCTTTTTCCTTTGTGTTTCTTCTCGTATCACTGCTTAATAGATTCTGTTCACTCTGGGTCTGAGTTTTCATCCTTTTTTCCTTTGCCTGGCCTTGTTTTAAAGGTTGTACGCTCCTTTTACCTTGATAGTCACGTATACACGCTCTTTGTCTTACTGCAAGCTGCGTATATACGCATTGTTCTCCTTAACAGTCACATATACCACTTTCCCCTACTTGTTTGCTTGGTTTAGTGACTATTGGGTGGGATTTGATGTTTGTTGAGCCTTCTTAGTGCTCTATAGTGCCTGTTGAGCTTCTTTGGGTCGACATGAAACCTGTTTGGAGTTGAATTGTTGGGCGTAGTCTTTCTCATTGTTTTTCATTTTTGTTTTTTCCTTGAACACTGGGCTATTTGCTTGGCTTCTTGGTATTCTGCTTGAGTTATTTTGCTTATACACAGTAGAATTTATATATCAACTTGCTTTTCAGTCCATGCATTTTCTCTTTAATATATTGAAAATACAAAAAAATAGGCATTTTGCATTGGTTGGCATGTTTGTATTTGAACCTTTATCATTAGCTTAGTGCATTTAGCAAGAGATTGAATTTTACTTTTGAATTGCAGAGTTGAAATTGAAAATTGCACTGTTTTTATTAGCATATCATTCACTAAAAAAGTTAAAGATAGACTTTGCATTATATTCATATTTATTTTCTTGCAGAGTCATAACATCATGAGATTCACTTCCATACCTTTTTGAGTAATCACATCCAATAAAATTTATGCTTTAAACTAAAATTGAATAGTCACGATTTTATTTTTAGGATGCACAAACTAGTCTAGGATTTAGTGCCTTGGAATAGGATTTTGTGAGTAAACTTGTCCAAGGCAATTAAAATCAACATATGTGTCTGAGACAGGGAGTTGAGAAGTCCATTGTATAATTGGTAAGACCAGAAGGCTCTGCTCACACCAGAGTTACCCATGAGGTCGCGCAAAGTTAGTTGAAGGGATAACCCCTGGATACTCACCTAGTGTCAGAGATATTTCTGTGGATTTATTCGTATTTGGGGATATTTCTAGTACCCATACCTTTGTGAGAGGTGGTGCTTTCAAGGTTTTAGGATTTGCTACCCTTCCCATACAGTGATCTGAACTTATGACTGCTTGTCTGTGCATCGATTATACAATGGTTTATTAGCTGCTTGACATAGATAGCTCATAGGTTACTTGCAAGGGTTATTCTGCTTGTATCCTGAGTCAGATAGGGGTTAGACAACACACAAAATTTATGGAGGATTACCTCTCCAGGGGGATCTGACTGACTGGTTTTTAAGCCTACGAGGTCCCTTATAACTAATTTTGTTACCTCTAAACTTTAGCAAGGAGTCTCACGTCCCTCTTGGATGAGGCATACCTTCTTTAGCAAGGGAGGCCACTCAGCCACTTAGCCCGTTTGCATGCATATTGGACGTTTGACTTTTTAGTATTCTCTTTGACAACTAGTTGGCCTTATGAGTCTATTTTGGGTCTGTTCATCATGGACAGTGGAGTTTATTTTATTCCCTCATTCACTGCTACCCACCCCATGATGCCTGCTCATTTCATGGGGATGGACCCTTTTGTTTTTCACAATGGTATGAAGAACTACAACACTCAGTCCACACCTTGGGTCTCTAGTCATTTTTCTATTGATATGCCTTCACCCGTGCAATCCTCTCCCTGGCCCACATATATGAATCCTAGCATTGGATCCGGGGGCACCATGGCTTCGATGCCTACATCTTCATTTGATATGAGTCGTTTCCCCATGGGAGGTTGGATCCTTCCCACTTATGGATCCAACACTAGATATGCTCTTTCAGGATCCAGTGCTCAGATGGGTGCTTATCCCACTTATTACACCCCACACATGTATCTCTCATCCACCATGTCAGTTCCTTTGAACACTTTTTCCATGAATGGTCCTCAAGTACCTCGAGGTATTTCATATGAGGAGAATAAATTTTATGGTTTAGGCTATCCTCTTTATGGGATCCCTTCACAAGGGGGCAACATATATCCTCACTCAAATAATTCTTATCCTAACTCGATCTCTTCACAGACCTCAGTGACGATGGTCGTCCAAACCTCTTCGGACCTTTTTGGCGTAAACCACCATTGTTCTGGGTAGGGATAGGGAGTACACAAGGATCCTTTCTTTCCTGCAATGTTTCAGAACCAATATTTCCCTAGACCCTGGAATCAAATGCCTCAATCTATCACTAGTCCAGTCACTGTTAGTCACACTGATGCTCCATCACCCACCTCTGCCAGTCATGTTGGAGATGGGTCGACATTTTCTACGAATTATGTCGACAGCTCACACCCAACCTCTGCCAATTATGTTGGGATTACCATCCTTTTCACTCTGAATCATAGCCATGTCACATCTCCAGCCTCTATTCATTATACAAGAGAAGACTCTCTTTCCCCAGCTAGTCACATCGAGAATCCTAGACGTCTCATACGTAAGCCTAAATTCCTTTGCAGGACTTGTGAAGGAAGTCACCTTACCTGCTTGTGTCTGGATACTACTGAGATACCAGAAGCATGGGGCTCACCCAAGAGCCCTTCAGATTCTGAGTCATCTGTGGTTTCTCCTCACACAACTTCTCCTTTGATCATCTCGATAGTTCCACCGCCGCGACCCCTCCTCAACCTCACCCCCTTTGTCAAGGGTGAAGCGTTTCCTACCCCCATTACTATGCATCCTCTTCAACCTATAATTGAAGAAGTGGCCACACCAGTGCAATCTTTGGTCAATTGTACTCTCCCTAAAGAGAGTGGTGCACCTTTCAGTCATGTCATCAACGTTCCAAATCCTCCCCCTTCTGAACGAGAGAGATTTATTCTTCCCTCAAATTCTCTTTCTCTAAGTTCTGACGAGGTTCCTTTCGATTGGGACAACCTGATGGGGCATCCCATACCCCCACTGATGTATTTTCCATTAAGAGACATTATTCAAACCATCATAGAGACTGTGTACTCCGTTATCACGTTCTCCTCCTCTAATTGGAGAGCTTTGGGTTTCCCTGAGATTTTGTTAGCTATCCGTAAGATACTAACCTTCCGCTGAAGACCGAGACAGGAGCCTTGGCCTCCCCCTTTACATGTTGATTAGAACAACATAAACGAGTCTTAGTTAAGCTATTTTCTGACTCATCTAAAAAACCAAAAATATTTTCGAGTGATTTCTCCCTTTCACACTCGTTAAATTGGATTTGAAAGGTCATGAGTCTTAGTTAAGCTCTTTTCCGACTCGTTACCAAAAATAGAAAAGATCATCGTGTGAACTTGTCTTTTTCACACTCGTAAATTGGATCTAAAAAGACGTTTATTTGGCACAAGTTTACACCTTTTTCACACCAAGTAGACTAAAATACATAAAAAAGGACATTTTTTGACGTTAAGTTGTGATTGCATCGCATGACCTCGCTTGCAGTATTGAGCCTTTAGTCAGTTCTCATTTTACATTATAAACCATTGCCTAAGCAGTTTTTGCATCCTCAACCAAGCAGAGCCTTGTTTATATCCTTCGCATTTTGACACCCTGTACCCTGGAGGGAACATCACCCCGAGTGTCCATCTCCCGCATGCATTTCCTTGGATTGAGCATAGGTACGTTCCACTGCTGGAAATAGTTTTGCTTACTTGCGACACTTGTTCCCTCCTCTGAATCATAGCATTCATTTGTTATGAAAAAACAAAAAAAGGTAGGCGGGAAGGGAGTACTATATTATATTTGGCAGCAGTCGTGTCACCTTTGAACATAGCACAAAGTTATTGAGCCCTTGTGTCATCATAATTTTTGGTTTAGCATGGCCTTAGGAAGCTGATCTCGTTACAGAGTTTTCTCTACGGACTGGTTACTCTTCCCATCCACATAGAGAACATTATTGATGCCTACTGCATCTGATAGTCATATCATTGAGTCTATGCTTTCAGAGTCTACCATATGTCTCATGTTCTTATTTAAAGGAAGTCTATCAACTTGTGTCGGCCACTCCTCAAAAATATTGACTTTGCATGTCGGTCATACCCTCAGTTTGTCTTAGAATCACATGATACTATGGTCTTATCATGCACCCTGGCCCTGCTTTCATCATTGGTAGGTCATCATGAACCCAACAGTCGACATTTCATCATTGGTCATTGACTGGGTGGTTTCCCTTGTGTTCGACAGTAAGACATCTATTCACAGTTTGGGATTTGTGCAGTGTCTTGGATTCCATTAGCCTTATTGGTGGTTTCTTCGCCTTTGTTAGCAATTTTCATCATTGACTGCTATTTAGAGGGTCTTTTTTGTGTACCTCTTGCATTGGTCACACGTGAGAGACGCACAAGGTCATTGGTTCGTGAACATGTTCTTCATCTGATCTCCACCAAATCATGAAGCTCATGTTTTGTTCCTCATGCTGACTGATGAGAGATGCCTTAATGCTCTCCTTTCAGCGGGTCTCCTTCCATCAACTTCAACTCATTTATTATGGATATGGGACCTAGAGTTTTATGAGTACCTTGAGGCTTGCAGTCATTAGTGGCAGGCTCTCTCGTCATTGACAGTTGGGAATACATCAATGTCTCCTGATTAATGGATTTCTCAAGTGTTCGACATCGACTCCTTTATTCACACTTGTAAGAATTTACTTGGTGCCTTGATACCTACTTTCATTATTGGTAGGTTGTCTCGCATTTGTTAATGGTATACCTCAATGACTGGTAATCAAACGATGTCTCATTATGTTCGACCTCAACTCCTTTATTCACATGATGTAGACTTGCACCCTTGGCGGATAGTGTAGAAGACTTGAAGACATCCCTATGTGGCCGCAACTTTCCTGAGTTGTTGCTTGGGACCAAGTACCTATTTGACTTCATTGATCATGGGAGATTAGATTGTACTCCATGGTATACAAATATATTCAGATTGATTTTGAGACTGGTTTCACTCAGCCTTGTTCATGACTATGACAAATTTTGGCATGTAACCGCATTTGTATTTTCCTATTCATGGCCATGAACACTTGTTTGGTATATTTTCCACATGGATTTACATTGTATTCTTGGTAGCCATGTATGTAAAGTAATTATAGAATGTAATGAGCAATCGAGTTCATCTAGTTGGTTCCCTATCACTCCACTCTTGGGTTATTTATAATGTATTTTGACCATCACAGATACTCCTCTGATCTCACACATTAGGGGGCATTTGTTATAGCAAGATTTGCCTTACCATTGTTATCTTGCACAGAGGGCCTTTTTCCATTTCCCTATGCAGACTTGTCATCCCTTTTTGATGAATCCAGAGCTAAAAATACAAATTTTTCCACATATACGCACCCTATATGATATACAACATGTGTATATGTAGGTTGCTCCACTACAACTCGCGTACATCAGGATTTGTGCCAGAAAATACAAAAATGGAGTCTGGTTTCCATGTCACAGTAGGAGATCTCTAATCCTTGGCCTTCCATATACTGGAAACATTCCGACTCGTTCCTTCAGTTTCATTTTGAAGGCTATAAAATCACAATTTCGAGCTATGGAAAAGAGGAGAAAGCATTCAACTTTAAGAGAAAAGTTACTATGGAGAAATTACTTCATATTGAGTCTGCATCCCTTTGTCCCTCAGTTCTGAACATAGTGTTCATCCCCCAGCTCTTTTCCTATTGTTGAGAGAACCTCATTATCTCTTTTCTATGAGCTTGCCTTTGGTGGAAGATTGAAGTGGTGGAGGCCCAGTGGGAAGGAACTTGGTTTCTTGGTTTCAAACCGTGCCGAAACGGAAGTCTATAATGTTGTCACTTCTGATGATCAATTATTAATAGAAATACTCCTTTCCCGTCCTATTGATATCGTGCAAATATATGATTATTATCCATGGGCATGTTTGTAATATTTGTTAATGGATTATTCTATCTGATGTGCTAATCCCTTTTATATTATCACTATATAATTGCTCAACTTGTTTGTTAAGAACTGGTTGCAGGTACAAAGCTTTGGGTCAAAGTTATCAATGGTGAAACATCATCAAACGTTGGATCGAGGTAGGCCTCTTTCTTATCTTGCACATTAGTTTGTATAACATATGTTGGAATTGAGTTGATTTTTGCAGTCATACCTTTCTGTTGTGGTTTACCCTTGGCCATGGAGAGTTTTCCCTCGTAACAATAGTCCACAGCTGGGGGATGATCTTTGACTTCTTCCCCTTTGTCTTGGTCAAATATTTGTGAGGTGCGAGCATGCCATAGCTCTTGCGGTCTCCTAGGTTATAGTCATTGATCTTCAAGGTTGGAATCCTCTCTAACTGCGGTTTGACTGCTTGTGTTCCCTTCAGAAGGTACGCAATGATGACTGTGTAGTCGAAGTCCCTCGGGAAAGTATCACGACTCACCACATCGGCCAGGGGTGGGATGTAGTCGGGCATGATAGATGGGATTAAATTCTCATTCCCCAAGTCATCTCGATGCTTGGTTCTTTTCTCGGTCGCAGCTTGGGATGGTCCAGATCCATGAGTAGTTGATGGGGAGGCTTGCACTCCTCATGTCGATGAGGCTTGGATTCCTGCAGACATCACCTTCTTGGCCAAGAGGTCTATTAGAATATATTTTACGGCTTATTTTGTTGCGCTAATTTCGTCCGACATGCACACTCGAGATCTGATATATCAGGTCGGTGAACAATACTCACTTTAACAGAATGGATGGCGAGGTCACAATAATCGTTGCGTGAAATCAACTAATTCTCTATGGGCTTGGATAATCACAATTGGAAAAAGTGTTCTCGATGCAACACTCGATGGGATAAATAAATATTGTCATAACGGTTTCTTTCAACGGGTCGCAGAGATTTATTCAATGCAATTCCATCCGTTATGGCATGGTCCCAATGGTCCAATGGCAAACTTTCTGGCCATAATTTCTCTCCTAACTGTTCGGGAGCGTTGATCTAACGATCATAATGCCTCCAACCGTTATATTGCTCCACCATGGCGAAGTGCCATTCTGTGTTGTACTGATATTCCAGTGAAGTTCGAGTTCTGGAAACCTTTCTTTTGAGAAGTATTCTCTGGAACTTCTTGCAATTTTTCTAACTTTGTCTTCTTCTTACTGAGCTTTTTGGCCTTCTTTCCTGTGATTAGAGTCACTGGTTTCCTCTTTCCATTATCATTCTTATCTCCTCTTGGCATGATAACTTTGCACTGTGGAGGGTATTTCATAGGATTCAAGGGTAATACTTCTTCTCTTTCTAGGGTAGGTGCTCTAATCTCTTGTACAAACAATGTGTCTCTAGTCTTCCTGTGTCCTTTCAACTTTGACTTCCATATATTTGGTCTTTAGTAGCTTAGACTGGTTCTCTTGTTCTTCCAGTAATTGCGCTATTCTCTTAGCCATGAAGTCTCTTGGTTCTTGCTTTTTCAGGTCTAGATCCTCCTCTTCTCGTTTCCTTTGTATCCAATCTTTCTCAATCCAGGGTTTTCCTAGAAAGATAGCAAATGGGGCATTGTTCTCAACAAACTTAACGATCTCAAATTCTTCTTCTATCTAAGTGCCATGAGCACTCATAGATATCTGGGTAAGTCTTCCACATAGGGTTATCATCTTTCCTCTAAATAATCCTATTCCTCCTAATGAAGGAACCATAACAGGCTTTCCCAAAATTTCCCAAGTTCTTTCTGTCATGATATTCACCTGTGTTTCCTCATCCAGGACACAATCTATGTCGAAGTCTCCTATTCTTGTTTCTATCTACTCTTTCTCTTTTAAGACCTCTGATAAGTTGATATTTATGTGGTCATTCAAGGTTTCTTTCATCTGTAGTAATATAGTCTCTGACTCTTTCTAGGGTTATATAATATCCTTAGTTTCTTGGCCTTTCTCATAGTTTTCTTGTTTCATATTCATCTTTTCAACTTTAGCAATCATCCTAGGACAATCCAAAAATTCATGGTCCATAGCTTTACAACAAAGACAACTAGGTATTCTACTAGGGAATTCCTTAGCAAGATGTCTCGGTCTTCTGCAACTGTAACAAAGGGTTAATACTCTCTTTCTCTTAAATGACCCCCAACCCTTTCTGCACTGTGCACTGGGATCACAGTAACTAACCTGCAAAAATTTCTTTCTAGGATCCTGCATCCATTTGTTAGTCCAAACATTCTTTCTATGCATAGGGATAACATACCTTTCATTATTTCTATCAGATCTATTCAAATCAAATCTTATTTCTTCTAACTATGCCCTAGTTTTCAGATTAAGACAAAATTTATCAAATATACCTAGATCCATACTTTCGAAACAAAAAATTTCACTTATCTTACCTTTATTATAGCACAAAGCTTCAAGATCTTACCTCTTTTATTGAAATCAAACTTCTCTTCTCAACGCAGAATTTAGCAAGTCAATATTGCACACTAAAGCACAGATCTACGCACATAGCTTTATTTTCTTCACTTCCCAGCAATCACAGTTGCAGGTCCCGACAACAGAACCATTTGTTGGCACAGGGGAAGACCCAGGGTTAAACGCTTCAACAATGCACCAAAAAAACCCTAACTACTGACCCTTTCAGCAACACCTGCAAAGCAAATGAAGTCTCATCCGAGGTAGAGGCAGGGGTGGTTGCAGGACTCCAGTGTCTGCAACCTTAGATGGGACATACATCTGTGATTACAATACTCTAACAAAGAACTTAACAGTTAAAATTCATCAGTAATTAACCCTTATTCACATCGCAGATCCAAACCCTAATTACATAGCAGTGCAGTATTCTACCAGATCTAACACTTTCAAGCACTTAGCATGGAGAGATAGATCAGATCTAACATCTTATTCACATCATTAGGCACTAAGCTATCATATTCATCTAAGCATACAATATTGCACTAAGAATTAATCACATAAATAATATAACAACCATAGTGCACAAAGCAACCATAACACAAGATATATGTGGTTCACCCCAGTGAAGGGCTATGTCCACCAACTCTTCTCTTCTTTATTATCTTCTGTCAATATTCTATAAGCACAGAGCCCAAAAACACTACTTCGCATAGGACAAGAGATCTGTGCACCTCACCAGATCCTCCTTCCCTGAGTTAGGTCACAGCACAAAGCCTTGTTACAATCACTTGCATTTAGCTCTGCAAGTCTTAACACATAGTGTGCATAAAGTCTTTGCAATCACATAGATAGGCTCTAGCACTTAGCACTTTGGCCTTCACTTTCCCCCCTACGTACTTCGCCTAGCTATCTATTTATACATTTCAAAATGGGCTTAAACATGGGTAAACCCATGGGCCGACATCCCATACCCATTACATAAACCCTAATACCAAAAACAACCCTAAAAAGGGGTTGAGATCCCATGATCTCTACTTCTACTTGCGCTCCACCTTCAACCAGCCTGTCGAAGTCCCAAAAGAGGTCAAACATGACCAAGGATCTCCAAAACTTTGTCAAGGGCCATTAAGATTCCAACCATTGGGCCCCATGTATGTTGCACTACCTCTGGCGACCATGTCGGCCCACTCATCCCCTACTCCACCAGAAGTGGACAAAGCCACCCGATTCATTGAGAGGAACCAACACATCCACCAACAGGTTCATGATATTTTAGAGAAGTCCAATTCCAAGTTCAAGTAGCGCCATGATCAACACTACGTGCCACATAAGTTTCAGGTAGGTGAGAAAGTTGGGTTGCACTTGCAGAAAGAATGCCTTACAGGGCCCCATCGAAAGCGTCTCCCGCTCCATTATGGGCCATACACCATCACCAAGGTTGTGGGTGACAATTATTTTGAGCTCAACATTCCCCCTTTCCTTGGCCTGCACCCATTCTTCAACGTGGCTCTCCTTCAACCATATTTCCCACCATTACTAGACACCTCAGAGATAGCAGAGAAGTTGACACCAACATAGCTCAACCATGACTGCATGCAACAGGCATCCAATGATCATATTGTGGACACACAGATCAAGGGCACTTGAGAACAAAGGATCCAACTTTACCGAGTTGTCAAAACAAGACAACTCCTGAACCAAGACAAGTGGCTCACCCGGGGCCAAATTCAACAGAAATTTCCTCATTTGATGGGGGAACTCAACGCAATGGATACCATTTCTTCCTAAGGGGGGAGGATTGATCTATATGGATGTTGGTGGCATCCCACCTATTCCAACTGGTTCATTTTGGCAGTTTTCCAGTTTGGCAGTGTTTTCCTAGTTTTTAGGTCCCTGACTTTTGGGGTCGTTTTGAGGCCCTAAAAACGTTTTTAGGGATTTCCATAGTCAGAATGTACATGAAGTTAGATTATGATGGAAACATGTGTATTCCTCGGATATACCTTTCCAATGGGCTATCGTGTGCCTAAAACGAAGATCGTATGCAAACGTTACGACCCCGGGAAGTTGATGTACTAGCTTACCCCAACGTGGCCCACATGACTTTAGGTGCTTCATCTCCTAGGGTTAGGTTTTTTGGATGTCTAGGGTTTTTGAATTCATGTTTATTGTAAAAAAGTTGTTAGATCCTCATTGTAATCATCTTCTTTCGAATGAGCGCAGCCATCACATCCCTTCTCAGAGATAAGCCACCACCATTCCAGCAAGCTTGTTTTCCGCTGCATTTTACAGTTTCATATTATTTCCTTACTGAATAGAAAACCTGTTTTACTATATCTTTGTTATTCTGTGTTAAGTATATTTTAATAATCTTTATTCATTTCATTTTGCTCATAAAATCCGGATCAGAGACCCCACTTTCACCAACAATTTTTGGAAAGAATTGTTCAAGCTATAGGGCACCCAATTGCATCTTAGCACTACCTATCACCCCCAGACGGATGGCGAGAATGAAGTTGTCAACAAGTGTTTGGAAACATATTTGAGGTGTTTTTCATCTAAGAGGAAAAATTGGTGGGCTGAAAGGTTTCCCCTAGTTGAATGGTGGTACAACACATCTTACCATACAACTACTCGCATGACTCCTTTTGAAGTAGTTTATGGCCAAAATCCCCCATCGGTTCTCTCATATATGCCAGGAGTCTCGAAGGTTCAAGGGATTGACAAAAATATTACCGTCTGAGAGGCTAGTCTTCGTGTCCTCAAAGACAATTTGGTCATGGCTCATAATCGTATGAAGCAACAAGAAGATCAAGGTCGTTTCGAATGACATTTTGTTGAAGGGGACTAGGTGTTTCTTCGACTACAACTTTATAAGAAAACTTCACTCAAAGCTGACCACTGTCAGAAACTTGCACCCAAATATTATGGTCCTTATACAATGCTTAAGCATGTGGGATCGATGGCCTATCAGTTAGTTCTACCTAGTCAGTTGAAGCTCCATCCCTTTTTTTATGTTTCCTACTTAAAGAAGGTGATTGGAACTAAGTGTGAAACATAAACTAGTCTCCCTAAGTTGGATGAAGATGATTCCATATGGTTGCAGCCACAAGAATTCTTGGCCCAATGAGAGTGTCATCTCCGTCAGCGCACCATCAAGGAAGTGTTATTCCAATGGAAAGATACAACTCTAGAAGATGCCACCTAGGAACCGACCACCATTCTACAACAATTTACTCATCTTAAGCCTTGAGGAAAAGACTATTCTTCAAGGGGGAGGGAATGTGGGGGACCTAACCTCCCTAACCCCTCACGTAGGTAGAATAATATAATTCCATGTAATAAAGGATAATATTAATAAGGCCTAGAAATAAGGAGGAATAAGTCAAATGTAAGAAGACCTAATAGAAGCTTCCACTTCTAGAATGATCTTCCCTAGATTGTTCTTTTGGCTAGATATATTTAGTATAAATAGGAATAGAGGGTATGAGAAATCTTGTCTTGGAGATTATTGTAATAGAGCTCTGATCTGCTGGAGGTTGCCCCCTCGAAGAGACAAGTGAACATTGTTATCATTAATCAAGGTGTTCTTTCTGGTGTTATTTTGGTATTATTCCAGTATTGTTCTGGTTATATCATTGTTTCTCTACCATTTCTATGCTAAAATATTTATGTTCTGCATACTATTTTATATCTGGAATACTACAATGATATAACCAGAACATTAATGGTAAAATAAAAATTCTCCTCTATGGGTTGGTATCGCATATTGGGAATAAACCTGGGATATTTCCTACCACGATCCTAATGAAAAATCAAGTTCAACCACATCAATAAATCCATGTTCCCCTTAAGGGCCCTCTTCATAAAACTTATAGAGGATACCTACGTCTCTCAAAAACAGATGAATATGAGGTACAATAAGATGAAGTAACATATGTTTTTCCCTCTCTCAGGCCTCCCATATATGCACAAAGAGATATGGAATAATTTTCTATTGTTGTGGTTGTTCTTGATTCACATACAAATCTTGCTAGGCAAATTTATCTATAAAATAAAAAATATATAATAAATCACAATTTATGGTATTGTTTAAATTTCCAACTTAAATTTATTATGCATAAAATTTGTTAAACTAACCAATGTGCCCGCATTTACTAAATGCACCATACATGGTGCACTAAAATTTTACAAGTGCATCAACACACTTGGTGCCATACATTTATAAGACCCTGCCATTAAGAGTGCTCTTACTAAATTCTTCAAACACTAATAAGTTTTAAAAATATTATTTGTTATTCATGTGATTTACCTATTGGTGCACTAGTTTTATTATCATGCACCAAAGTTGGTGCACCATTATAATTTTCAGTGCATCGATTTGTACAATGTGCTACATATGATAAAGAGAATCATGATCCCTTGTTTCTATTACTGAGAATGAGAATGCGTAGTGTGCCACATCATACTGGGGAACCAGTATCAATGCATCTATACATTCAGTAGTGCAAAAAAGAGAACAATAAATTTGTTTGTGCATTCTTATGATATTTTAGTGCACTAAGAATGCTTGGAAGCACTGCACATTGGTGTCTCCTATGTAGGAAACATGCACTAGTGAAGGATAATACGATGCATTTATTTATCTATCTGTGCACCAAAAACACTTGGTTACATTACCAAACATTGATGGTGCACCTAATCTTATGTGGAGCACCACACTTGGTGCATCCGTGCATTCTTATAATTTTTTAGTGCACTAAGAATGCTTGGAAGCACTGCGCATTGGTGTCGCCTATGTAGGCACCATGCACTAGTGCAGGATAATACGATGCATTTTTTTATTGTCTATGTGTGCATAGAAAATTCTCAATTATGTTACCAAAAATTGATGGTGCACCTAATCTTATGTGGAAAACCACACCTGGTGCATCTGTATATTTGTTAGTGCAGTAGAGAGCATATGAAAAGGTTGTGCATGAAACAAAACTCTATGGTGCACCGTATATTTGTTAGTGCAGTACAGAGCATATGAAAATGTTGTGCATGAAACAAAACTCTATGGTGCACCACTTGTGCAGCCTATAAGAACACTGGACTTAAAATTTTTAATTTTTTTTTTAATTTTTTAAACAACCAAATTAAAACCAAATATTAACATTTAAACCATTAAAATTTTAAATTAAAGAATAATAATCAATGTGAAAAAGGCTTTCATATAATAAAAAAAAATAAAAATTTGGTACTTTTACAAATTTCCAAAATAAACACAAATCCATCGTGGAAGTGAAGCAATTAAGAAATGTGGGAGTTTAGTAGCACCACACAACAAGGAAATCATAGGGATATAGTGAACATTGATGCATTTACGATTTGGTATTCTAGAGTGTGCTTGACATATAGACACAACTATGTGTTTCTCTTTATAAAGTGCATTTTTTTTAAACCTAGATTGATGTGCATGGTAGTGTTTTACGTTGGTACAATCAACTATAGAAGATGTACTAAAATTATTTAGAAACAATCGTCAACATTTTTTAAAATATTTTAATTTCACTCAATGCTTGTGTTAGGTTTACACATTGGTCAAATTAAGTCTATTAATTGTACCAACCATATTTTTTTTTTGAAATGAGAAATATTTTTTAAAATGTTTTAACCTACCATATTTTTTTTTGAAATGAGAAATATTTTTTAAAATGTTTTAACCTACTTTGATAGGGTTATGAATCAATAATATTAATTGTATTGGGAGCACCGTGAAGTTTTTTTTTTTAAATTATAGACCTAGAATAGTGTGTCTAGTATGGTTATGTTTAGACATTGTTTAATTTACTTTACACCACCAATAAGTATACCAATAAGTATGGTATGTTTTGAAAAACTGGTTTATATTTTTTATAAAATATTTTAACCTACTCCGGTAATGGATGGTATGATTATACATAGATGCGGTTAAACATAAATGGTTTATAGACGAGAAGTTTTTGAACAAATGGCTCATATTTTTTACAAAATATTTTATTCTACTTGAATGTGAATGGTATAGTGTAGTTAAATATAAATGGTGCACTAACAATAATTTTTTTAATAAATGGTTCATATTTTAAAACAAATATTTTTAATCTACTTTAATGTGAATTTATGGATCTATGGTTATGCATTCATGTTGTTAAATGTAAATGGTGCAGGGACAAGAATGTTTTGAATAAATGATTCATATTTTTATAAAATATGTTAACTTACTTTGGTACCAATGGACACAAGTATGGTTAAATATAAATGACACACTAACAAGAATTTTTTGAAAAAATGGTTGAGGAAGAAACAGTTTTGTTAAAACATTTGTAAATTGGTGTTTTTCTTGTAGTGAATTTTGTTGCATTCAGAGTATAAGATAGGCACTCCTACTTGTCAAGTAAAAATTTTATGACGGGTTTGTTTTTAATTTTTTTTTTATATTTATTTTTGTTAGCCATTTAAATAATATGTATTATATGGGTTTTTTAAGATCAACTTTTATTATTAATATAATGAAATAATAAATATTATTAAATTATTTTGGATAATTTTTTTTAAATAGCAACTACTAATGTTTTCTAAAACAAAAAAAAAATAAGTATGCAAGAAAGTGTTTTCTAGCTCAAGCCATAAGAAGACAATTTCCATCATTGTAATTGCAATTTAATATTAATGGTCCTTACCTCTCTGAATAGTTGCAGGTTTTTTGGGCAGAATCCTTGATTTGTTTTTCCCTCTCAACCTTCACTTTTCAACCTGAAAGATGTGAGTGTGCAAGTGTTCCAACCTCCATCTACTATAGAATTTAAAACTTATACTATACATGACCTTTGCTATATAATTTATAACTTGTATTATTTATACTTTACACAAAAATTAAATTCATATTTAAGAAATTGTTATTATATTATATTATGTTATATATTATAATATATATTCTTATTATATTATATTATATATATTGTTATTATTTAATGTATTGTTATTATATATATATATATATATATATATATATATATATATATATATATATATATATATATTAAACTCATCAAATTTAACCACTGATTGTATTTGTCTTTTCCAACTTAATATAATTTTAAATATAATATAACTTTAAATATAATGATTTGTAGAAAATGAAATAAATCCCAATGAAACTTAATATAATTTTAAATATAATATAACTTTAAATATAATGATTTGTAGAAAGTGAAATAAATCCCAATAAAACTTAATATAATTTTAAATATAATATAACTTTAAATATAATGATTTGTAGAAAGTGAAATAAATCCCAATGAAAGTGGCTTTTGATGAGCTCTAATGATCTTGCTAACAATGCATCGATATTTATTTTTTTTCTTAATATTGATGTAGTTGCAACTATCTTATTTTCTGCACTCCAATTGTTATGTGCCCTAGGTTTGTGGTAAGTTAGTCATGGTTTCTTCACAAATTTCAACTTTTTTTTCTAATTTGAATGAATTTATTAAAAAGTTTTCAAATTTATACTTTGGTGTTTTGGCATTACCTATTAACAATGGGCACAATTAGTGATCTTTTAACCTTATTTAACCTTAAACTCTAATCTGATGGCTATGCATTGAAGATGCTGGTATATTTTTAGTCGTCCTCCAAAATCAATGGATCAGATTTATTGTTCATAACTTTCTTTCATTTATCAAAGCATCAGTTAACATGTTTACTTTTTAACATTTACCTAATCACATTAAAAAATTACTGTAAAGATGTGTAATTGTCAAGTTCCATTTATCAACCTAATATAGTCAAACATTTCATATTACCACAAACATTTTATATTAGGAACAAGCATTCTCAGTCTCATTATAAGTATAATATTGGGAGCATGAGTTATCAGCAGCGAGTTTTAATAACTATATAATAAAATATGAATTTTAAAATAATGTTATATTCAACATCTTAATACATTGCTGGAATAACGTTTGCATAGTTTTGATATCGATTCAACACTTATATTTGCAAATAACTTTTAAAATATTTAATTTTAGCGATTACAATTATGTGCACTAAAATATATGTAGTCCTCTAAATTTAATTTGAACAAATCCTGAATGAATCATGGATGATCTAGTTCACTAATTTGCACCCAGTTTTATAGTTTACAGAGTTTCCAGATTACATATTTTGACACTGACATTCACAGTTTTTTGCAAACAAGAAACAGTAAGTATACCGGCACGAAGTTCTTATTTCCAAATGCACGCAAACGCTGGATTTTTCCAGAAGTATATCTCCGGAAAAGAAGTCAGCTTGCAGTTTACATATTTATAAATAAAAATAGCATAATGCGATTGGCAATGCAGAGGGGAATGCAACGCCTACTTTGGATAAATCCTCCTGGTCGTGGAGAAGAGTCACAGATTGATTGATGATGGAAGAGGTCAGGTAAAACCTGAAACATATTTTACTCCAGTAGAAGGTAACCATGAATCTCCTTTAATGAATTGAGACACTGTAAATTGTTTGGCTTCATTGGAACTCCTAATTGCTCGATAGCCAGGCCATCTGACCCGATTGGCAACGCCTGCACCGGGGCCGCGGTTCATGAATTCCCCATAGTAGAGGGTGTTCAGTGCAAAGTTTCCATTCCATTCCAGCCAACCGGCCGGCTGAATCAAGTCGCCGAGATAAGATTGCATGAACACGGTGCGAGAGTATTGTCTCCACGGTCTGCCGAGGTATGCCGGGAACGATCTCTTCACTGGAATCAGGTCCGAGGCAGCGATCACCTGGCAGTTCTGAATAGAAATACCGGTGTTTTCATTGGGGTCCTGCCTGCCTTGAGCGGTGTAGACTATCTGTTGATTCGCCAGGGGTTTCCGGGCAAAGAGATTGCAATTCTGCAGAACCACGGCTGCGTTGCCGAAGATGAAATCAACTGTGCCGTAGACGTTGCATTCTCTGTAGAACTGGCGAAGAGAATGGACGTAAAGGGTGTCCTGGTACCCCTGGAAGCTGCACCGATAGAATGCCGAAAAATCTGATCCAACGCGCAGGGCCACCGCCTGATGCTTCGCAGCTCCGGCCGTATTCTCGAAGGTAATGTCGCGTGCGATGAACCCATTTCCATTCACAGCTGCAATGTTGAAAATTTCAGATACCTAAATAGCATTTAGATTTTTTTTGCAACACTTGAAATATAAATAGATGTATGGTAGAATCTATACTTACCAACAGTTGCAGAACGATAAGTTGTGTAGCCGTCTTTCACATTTCTGTTTCCTGCAACCACAGTGGCACCTATGCCGTCTCCAATGAACATCAGATGCGTCTTCTTCTTGTTTACTTCCACGTTCTCCCAGTAAATTCCTGCTTTTATATGAATCACGTATCTCGTCCTGCTCTTCTGTGGAGCTGCATTCACTGCATCACCAATGCTGGTGTGATGTCCACTCCCGTCCTTGGCAACCACGGCGTTGGGCATTATATTGTCTCTAGAACTTTGCAGAAGACTTCGTTCTTTTGCAGGCATCCAGGACGGAAAGCCGTCTGATTCCATGGCCATGAACTCGGAGCCTTGATCATCAGATAAAAGACGGCGATTGTGAATCGAATTAACGGTTACGTTCGAAGCTCGGGTTGCAATATTCTTGACAATAGCGAGCGAATTGCTGACCAGATGAGAGATACTCATAAGCCCGCCCTGCAATTCCTGTCTGAGATTGCTACGCGCAGAGCTATCAAGGCAGGTGTACTGGTTCGTGATGGCTGCGCTCAGCAATGTCTCCAAGTCATTGACCTTCTCTGGAGCTGACATGCAGCTTCCGTTCTTTAAATTGGATACCGTTTCATACAACTCATCCAGAGTTTCATCGAATAACTCGAGACAATCTTGCAAAGCACCGCGTTTTCTATGGCTCAGCCCTGGCCGAATCCACATGATCCGAGCTAGGGCGTTTGCCTTCTCGACTGCAGCGATGCTCACACTGAGAACAACGTGAACAATCTCAATTGGCCCAGCCCGATCAGACAATCCAGGAAAGCTTGAAACGCTGGACACGCAGAGCTCCGGATAGAGAGTGCTGCTGCAAGCGTCTTGCACTACCTTGGGCACCGATTTCCAATTCTTAATATGTCCGATCTGCCGATCATCATCTTCATTCTTCTCTTTTTTAAGTCTACCAGCAATCCCAACTGACAAACATATAACAGAAATGACGAGCAGGGTCGAAGCCACGGCAGTAACAAGGATTCTCTTACCGGATTTCCACCTTGTGGCTCTCATGGGGGATTGCTCCGATACAGCATTGAATTTGGCATAATTCATACTCGTACTATTCATTTTAACGCCAAACAGATTTCCTTACCCACCAAACTAAACTCAGAGCTCAGAACTCAGAACAGTAGCTTTCATGCCAATCCCGAATAACACTGCGATCAAGGGTTAGGGTTCGGGTGCCTTTAAATGCCTGTTCAACTTACTGTTTATCATGACGTGATAAATGCAAAGCAGCATGACAGTGGGGTTATGTTTACGAGGTACAAAATGCAAAGTAGCAGATCAGCGAGCTTGCTTTGACAGGAAGATGGGTATTTTTTCTCTTTATACGGAACCCATCCTATTTTTGGTCGGAATGGGGCCAGGAAGGAAATTCTTCGTCGGAACGGGGCCGGGAAGGAAATTCTCAGGACCTGTCACAATTACAGCCATTAATAGGGTGCTTTGAAAATCAGTGGCTGGAGCACATTGCAAGATAGGTATCCGAACCGACAGGAAGTTAAGTATCTGGGCTGCTGGGTAATTTTGATTGCAATTCTCATTTTCATCCTTAGTTATATGTACAATTATGTCGGAGTACTTTATTCTTTGCTCGTTGTAGTAAAATTTATTGGATTCAGGGAGGTTATTTTTGAAGAAAATTTTCATGCACAACAGTTTACTGTATGCGAAAACGGCGGTTCCCACAATTCAGTCAAGGATAATAATTCGGCTGTGGACCATCCGATCCAAATCACACATGAAGGTTCATGCCTTCACTGTTGATATGACATTACTGGCATCATAATTCCCGTGACAGGCATTGAATTATTCGACCCTTCTGTTTTTGATAATAAATCCAATTGTGTTTTGGATGAAGCGATCCACGTTCAGGTTCTTCTGTCACCCATATTTTATTCAGTGACATGTGTGTGGAAGGTTCGATCAGACTGAAACACCTGGAACTTCGGATAATTTTTTTAAATATCTCCCTGCTTCTGTTTGATTCTGTGTTTAAGATGCGCATATATAAGTCACTCTCAGATCCATTGTTTGATATTTCAGATTGGCATATTTAATTCATTCTTGGATTCAGAAAGCGAGGATTGAAGCTAATATGGGGCCATTCGGCTTGGAGTGGCATATCGATTTTGATTGGGAAGATTTGGCTTTTGTCCCTTGCGTGGAATTTGGAAGTGTGTCGAGCAATTTAAAATGGAAACATAGATATAGGGATTCGGAACGTAATTGCTTGTGAATTTGGATCAGAAAGTTTTTCATTAACAAATTGCTTCGTAACTGAAATGACAATGACGAGTACTCTCGCTGGTGACATTCATAACGATATTTAATTAGCGATTAAAAAAGTATAATTTAGAATTTGTAGATTCCAAAAAAACGCTCTACGGAAATGATATTTAAAGCAATTTCGTTTAACAAATCAAAGATACTTAATAAAAAAGTATAATTTAGAATTTGTAGATTCCAAAAAAAACGCTCTACGGAAATGATACGGAAATGATACTTAAAGTAATTTCGTTTAACAAATCAAAGATACTTAACTAGCACAGTCACATAATTGTGGTTGATGAACGCCGAAAGGTTAATAAGATTAAAAGAATCCTTAAAAGAATATATTAAATTTTATTATTGATTAACAAATAAATGGTTGAGCTTCATTTATTTGGTGTTAATATTTTAATTTATGTTAATCACTTACTGGCAATCAGTTAGCTATCAAAGTAATTTTTAAATATGATTAGATAAATGTGAAAAGTAAACACATAAACGGATGTCTTTTCAGTTAGCTATCAAAGTAATTTTTAAATATGATTAGGTAAATGTGAAAAGTAAACACATAAACGAATGTCTTTATAATAGCTAGGAAGTTAATGATTGAAATCACAACCATTTATTTTGTGTGACTACTAAGAATATTCCAACCATGTTTAATCGTGTCCATAGAAAACTTATTAAGCACTAAACCCCTATTAAATCTGCCCATTGTCAATAGGTGTACGCCTTTCGGCGTAATTAAATGTATAATTTAGAGTAAGTAAATTTGGAAAAAAAAAACTGAATTTCACTATAAATTTGAAACTTTTGCAATTGTTTAATTGTATAATGGATGGTCTTTTCTAGATAATATTGGTTATGAAGCTTGTCAATGTGTTTGAACGGAGAATATGTAAACGTATTTATTATTATATAATGTATAGATAGATTTTAATAAATTTGTGTATAGTATGGTATGATTTTTTGATGGGGCTTTTATGGATTGCAAGGAGTTTTAATTAAGTTTTTTTTGTCAAAAGAAATTATTGAGCTCTTTGCATTTTAACATGATATAGTGTGCTATGAGTCAGAAAGATGAGATTCTTTGGAAGTTCCAAGTGTCGTAAGTAGTGACTTACTAGACATGGATTTCGGCTTCTACAAATCTATGCCAGAGGGTGACAAATTATGTGCATCTACTATGTTTCCTTGACCCAATTTGGTTGCATGCATAGTGCAATTTGCTCTGTTCTATTACTCAAAGAAACTGTGTATGCCGAAAACAATGAAAGGTGCACAGGGAAAAACCCTTAGGCCTAGTGCAATTAGTTCTGGTCTGTTGTTGGTTGAAATGGTTGATTATTGTTTTGTTTTTTTGCAAAGGCAATTTAAGCGGGTTAGGGTTTATTGCAGAAAGTGTGCACGCCGAAGACAATTAAAGGTTAATAGGAAAAAAAGATGTTCAGAAACACGTTCAAGTTTTGTCAATTTTGAAGTGTTGTGTGTTGCAAGTTGCATGAGTTGTGGTGTTAGGATTCTACAATTCTATGTGAGAGGGTAAGAAATCTTGTGCATTGTGTGCTATATGGCAAGGAAGATTAGAAACTAATTCTTATTTTGTGTCTAAGTATATGGATATTCACTTAAGAAATCATGTGCATTGCATGCTATATGTAAAGGAAAATTAGAAATTGATTCTTGTTTTGTATCTCCAGATATAGATATCCAGTTATATTTGTTTGACAAAAGAAATTAGTTTGTGTGCTTGTTGTTTAATAGTATATGTTTCATATGTAGTGCAATTGTTGTATTTTGTTGGAGTTTGTTCTGGTGTTTTATTAAAGCCTGTTCACGTTCATCATATGTAGATAGTTGCATTTTTCAAAAGATATTGTGATGTGCAATGTTTTGTTGTTTATGTGCTGAAGCATTTGCTTTAACAATTTGTTTGCATCTCACATAGCTATGTCTTTCATGCTTTGTGCAGGGTTTTTGCCTAGGACAATGAACATTTGGTTTGTTTTCAATTCATGACATTTGGTTTGTTTTCAATTCATGTGCAGATAATTTATTTCAATTAATCATGTGCATTATGTCTTATATGACAAGGAAGATTAGAAACTAATTCTTATTTTGCTTATGCATATATGGATATTCAATTAAAAGAAATCTTGTGCATTGCGTGCTATATGGAAAGGAAGATTATAAACCGATTCTTATTTTGTGTCAGTAGATATGGATATTCAATTATGTTTGTTTGATAGATGCAATTAGTTTGTGTGTTTGTTGTTTAATAGTATATGTTTCATGTGTAGTGCAATTGTTGTGTTTTGTTGGAGTTTGTTCTGGTGTTTTATTAAACCATGTTGTTGTTCATCATATGTAGATAGTTGCATTTTTTGGAAAGATATTGCGATGTGCAATGTGTTGTTGTTTATGCGTGGAAGCATTTATTTCAACAATTTGTCTACATCCTTCATAGTTGTGTCTTCCTTGCTTTGTGTAGGGTTTTTTCCTGGGACAGTGAACATTTGGTCTATTTTCAATTCTTGTGTGGATAATTTATACAAATTCTTATATTGGGTGTGCAGATATGGATATTCGGCTATGTTTGTTTGATAGATGCAATTACTTTGTGTGCTTTTGATCTAATGTGAGAAATCATATGCATTGTGTGTTATATGGAAAGGAAGATTAGAAAATGGTTCTTATTTTGTGTTTGCAGATATGGATATTCAGTTATTTTTGTTGGATAGATGCAATTAGTTTGTGTGTTTATTGTCTAATAGTATATGCTTCATGCATAGTGCAAGTGTTGTGTTTTATTGTAGTTTTTTCCTGGTGTTTTATTAAACCTTGTTGTTGTTCATCATATGCAAATAGTTGCATATTTTGAAAGATATTGCGATGTGCAATGGATTGTTGTTTATATGTGTAAATGTTTTCTTTGAAAATGCGTCTGCATCCCTCGTACCTATATTTTTTGTGCTTTGTTCTGGGTTTTAGCCCAAGACAGTGAAGATTTGGTCTCTTATTAAACCACATTGTTGTTCATCATATGTAGATGGTTGCATTTTTTGGAAATATATTACAACGTGCAATGTGTTGTTGCTTATGTGAGAAAGCGTTTGCTTTGACAATTTGTCCACATCCCGCATAGTTGTATAATTCAGGCTTTGTACAAGGTTTTAGCCTAGGATAGTGAAGATTCAGTCTGTTTTCAATTCACGTGCTGATAATTTATACCAATTCTTATTTGTGTCTGCAGATATGGATATTCACTTATGTTTCTTGGATAGATGCAATTAGTTCGTGTGCTTCTTTTCTAATAGTATATGCTTCCTCCATAATGCAAGTGTTGTGCTTTATTGGAATTAGCTCTAGTGTTTTTTTTAACGCCCTTGGGGTTCATCATATGCAAAATTGTATGTGTTGATAGTTTTCTTTGAATTGCATTTTCATTCCAAGATGTAGATAACTACATTTTTTGAAAGATATTGCAATGTGCAATGCATCACTACTTATGTGCAAATATGTTTGCAAGAAGGATTTTTCTGTGGACATATGTATGCAGTCAATTCAGTTATGTATTGTGAGACGATGTGATTTGCAGAGGCATATGGCTACTACAGGAAGAACTTGTGTATTTTAAATGCTTTTGTGGAGAATTTGTATCAGTTGTCATCATGCAGTTTCGTACCTCCATGGTCTTATGGAATATTTTTCTCTGTGCATGTTTTTGGATTACGCATAATTCTATCAAGCAAATGTTTAATACTATGATCTACAATGCGTTGTTTCTCATGTGTGAAGAATTTTTCTTTGATGATTACTCCACATCCCATATAGTTGTTTCTTTCATTCTTTATACAGTTTTCTTTTGTGTAAGACAATGAACATTTGGTCGATTTTCAATTCGTATCCAGAAATTTGTTAGCAATTATTTGGTTTGCTTGATTTGTGGTGATTTTGCATGTTAGTACTTGTAGTTCCGCATGTCGGTGACAAGGCACGTGGCTAGTTAGGTTGCAGGAAGGATTTTTCTATGGACATATGTACACAACTAGTTCAGCTATGTATTCTGAGACTATGTGCTTTGAAAAGGAATATGGCTATTGCAAGCAACACTTGTGTATTTTAAATTCTTGTGTGGAGAACTTGTGTCAGTTGTCATTGTGCAGTTTCACACTTTTGTGGTCCTATGGAGCTTTAGCTATGCCTATGTTTTCAAAGTACGCATAAATATTGGTTGTGTGCATGGCATTGGGGGCAGGTACATGGAAGGCATACAAAACACTTGTTATATTTTCAACTGTTGTGCAGAGGAAAGACATGCTCACGAGCTGCTATGCTTCTGTGTCTCAACATTTGCAATAGTTGGACACACTTTGTTGTGACAAGATAGGTAGTTTGGAGTGAGGCACAATGACCTTGGTGTAAAGTAAATGCACTTGGTTTTGAAGCAATGTCAGGTATCTAATTTATTTATTGATATCATTGCAGTGCCTATATATCTTTGTTGTCGAGGAAAAGAAAGAAATGATATATTGATCCATACCGCAATCCAATGGAAGAGTAACGGAAATGGAAGGGAGATGTGAAATGCATGAAACACATATTTTGCAAGAGTATATGGAAAATTTCATCTACTCTAAAAAATGATTCTCGCCGAGCAAATGTTCAATATTGTGATCTACAATGCATTGTTTCTCATGTGTGGAGACTTTTTCTTTGACGATTTTTACACATCCTGCATAGTTGTGTCTTTCGTGCTTTGTACAGTTTTGTTTTTCCTAGGATAGTGGACATGTGGTTTGTTTTCAATTATTGCCGAGAAAATTGTTAGCAATTCTCTAGCATGATTGAGTTGTAGTGATTTTGCACATTATCACTTGCAATTTTGAATATTGGTGGCTCTAGAGAGGTGTTGGAGCATAACATTTTGGGAAAGTTTTGGGAATCGCACAGGAGCAAACCGTGTGACAAGTCAAAAAAAGAGCATTGTGTGTGGAAGACAATTAGAGGATATTCAAGAGCCAATGTGCGGAAGGAGGAAGTTAGTTAGTAGTAGTTAGACCATTTGGTCCATTTTATAACAGGATAATCCCTAATATCAATGTATAAATATGTATGGGTTTTGGCTAGAAAGAGTTTTTGGGAAGTTTTTGGAAGTTGTTATTGGAGTTAGGGATGAACTTGAGCAAAGTGATGGATGAGAGTGAGATCACAAGAGCTAAGTGTGCACTGTATGCACAAATGACTAAGGTATTTTGGGGTGGAATTGATGTATCTTATTTTAACTCAGTGCACACCAATTATAAGGAATGAATATACATGAATAATATAAGAATCCAACCATTGTGGACGTAGCCCAGTTTGGGGTGAACCATGTTAAATCTCTCTGTCATGTTGTATGTTGTGATGTGTTTCTTTTATGTTTTGGTTTATGGTGCACATGTAATGCATGGTTTGTTGATATGAATACATTATATGATGGTTCTACACATGTATTGAATGATTAAGTAAGATGAATCTGTCATACGTCGTTATGTTGTTATGATTTCACACACAAGGTATACTGCATGATGAATGAATGTTAAGTAAGAATGAATGTTAGAACGGTCTCCATTCCCTTCATGATAGTGGAAGCTTGGTTCATGCTGTCCCTACTTGTGGGTGATGCCAAAAGGGTCGGTATCTTGGGATTTGTTGGTGAATTAATGTTGAACCCCGATTTTTCCCACTACGCGCCAACAAATGGTTATGTTATCGAGACTGGGATCTGCGATTGAGGGGTATGTGGAGACCTACTAAGGAGGATATTGGACAATGGTTGGACACGAAGGAGATCAAGTTTTTTGTCAATCAGAATATAAATCCACAGATCAATGCAGAGAAATGGCTATAAAGGTATGTGTTTACAGATTTGCATTCCATTTTCTTCATTGATTTTTCAAATATTTTAGTTGAGTGGATCCAAAGATTAATTGAAAAGATTGAAAAAATTTGTACCATTGTTCCGAGAAATTGGACTCCTGAGTTAATTAGGCAAGTCAATTATATAAGCAATCAAGTATCGCACACAGTAGATTATTGGCTGGAAAGTATGTTGGGAGGTTACATTACTGAATTTTCCATAGATTGTACTCAATTGTATAGCACTGGTGAAAGGGAATTCTTTAAGGGGCCGTATGGAGGATACTTGAAGTCACTATCTATTTGGATTAAGATGTTATTATGTGACAAGGGAGTTATGAAACTGGAATCTGATTGTTAAGCGCCTTCATGCACATAGGGGGACTGGGGGCTGACTAGGGGATGATATGAGCATAAAGAGGGATGAAGAGAAGGAAAGAAGAACATATGGGTTGAGGATGTTGAGAGAAGAAGAGTGTGTGATGAATGAAGAGATTGGAGTATTGCACAGTAGTAAGAGATTTAGACTGAATAAGAAGTTGAGTCACTAAGAGAGAGGGGTAGCACAA
Organism: Picea engelmannii; assembly: GCA_009831015.1. Classification (NCBI taxonomy): domain Eukaryota; kingdom Viridiplantae; phylum Streptophyta; class Pinopsida; order Pinales; family Pinaceae; genus Picea; species Picea engelmannii. The sequence continues at coordinate 1,233,798 of ML784821.1, forward strand.
TGAGAATGAGTAAAGATACATCGATGTGATACTCCATATCGATGGAAGTATGCACACAGAAGAAAATATCTGTCATCTCGGTCCAGTAGAAGAAGATCCCACTCATATTAGACCCTGCGTCGAACCCACGACCCTGTGTGCATCGACGAGAACTGAGGTAAGATCAGAATCTTTATCAATTATAGTTAGTGAAGGAAGTAAATATAGTAGTAGAAATAATCAAAGTAGCATGTCGAGTCAAAATCAATTAGTGTTATCATAAAAGAATACCGCGTAGAACACGATGGTAGGAATAGATCCTACTTTAAGAATGTTTGTCTTCCATGGAGTGGGGACAAAGGATCCAAAACAACATTTGTTCATTTGTGGGACAATATGGACTGTGAAGAATGTCCAAGATGATGATGCAAAGATTGCATAGTTGGAAATGGAATTCAGAGATCACGCATTATTATGGTACATGAAATATCAGACTACCACACATGCGGGGAAAACTAGAACATTAGCAGAGGTAAGACAAGCTCTATTAAAAGAGTTCAAAAAAATTAAATCCAAGTCATGGTGCATTATAAAGTTGAAGGAGATCAATCATATAGTGAATGAATCAATGTGGGACTACTATCAAATATTTAATATACTAAAGGATCGGTTTACATTCCAAATTATAGATGAACAACACATAGAGTGGTTTATTGCAGGATTGTTGCCACATATACGTTGCCCTTTGATGCAACAAAAGATCATGTCGAATTTGCAATCCTTATAAATTGCAATGAAGATAGAAGCGTGCCTGATAGGAAAAAATGGTGCGGGAATGGCTCAAGTGCAGTCGCAGCTAGCAGTGCTGACTATTTAGTTGTAGGATCTTGTGAAAGGAAAAGAAAAACGTGAGGAAGTCTAGTTGATCCGGATTATTTTTGACATGAAATGAGAGCGAAGATATAATAAAGAAATGTACAGAGATATCTCGGATATCCAATAATATAAAAGAAATGCATCAAAGATGCAACCATAAACACAAAGATACAACAATACACAATTTTCTATTAATGAGTGAAAATGTACAAAGACTGTAAAAATACAGAGTGAAAGACTCGCTAGAATGGTGCCAACTTATCTCTAAGAAGAGATGTGATGGCTACTCACATTCGCAAGAAGATGATTTTACAATGAGGCTCCAAAGTCCTTTTTATCATTAAGAAAATCCAAAACCCTAACCCTGGAAGATGAAAAGAGAACAGTTTTGTGGACCTTGTTTTGAGTAGTTTGGTGTATCAACTTCCCGGGGGTGTAACTTTGGCATACGATCTTTGTTTAGGGCGCACGACAGCTCGTTGGAAGGGTATCATCGAGGAGATTCATCTTGGGGGATAAATGAGAGAATTTGGCTATCATTGAAAACCTAGATCCTGAAAAACCTTCATTTAGGCCCTCAAAATAGCCCCGGAAGTTGAAAACTACTAAAAATAGTAAATTACCAAAATTGCTAGAAAATTGTTTTGAGCCAGTTGGAAAAGGTGGGTGTCTACCGATATCCACCTGGATCAATCCTCCCTCCTTAGGAATCAATGGTATCCACTACATTAAGTTCCCAGGGGAGAGGGGAAAGAGTTTGTTGAATCTACATCTTGATGAGCTGCTTGCCTTGCTGGAGAAGTTGCGTTGCTTAGCTTATTGAAGGTTTTCACAAACCTGTGGCTAGAAGGGTTGGACCTTTTTAACTATTCTGGATACATGAGATTCCCGTGTGCAAAAGGAATCTTTACACTTTGTTGCAATCTTGTCGACCTACTTCTGTTGGATAGAAGGTGCTTGGACTGAGGCTGCATTGGTGTTCTTTTGTTCACGCTTTAAGAAGACTATGAAGACGCTGAATTTTATAGTATGAGATACTACCTTACGACACTATTTAGGTGGGACAATAGTCAGAATTTCCTTTGGTATTCTGTAGAGATGAGCCCCCAAAGTAACAATGAAACTACGGGGTCAAGACTCATAAACAATATGGCGCTTCCACATATATGGTTGTCCCAAGAGAACATCACAGACATCCAGTGGGGAAACATCAAATATTAACTCATCCTTGAAGGGATGGATAATGTATGACAAACGACACTGCTAGATGACACGAATATCTCATCCCTGGCGAAGCCACCTGATGTTGTATGGATTCAGGTGTGGTTTTGTCGACAATCCCAATTGTTTGACGACCTATGCTGAGATGAGGTTCTTATGGCTTCCGCTATCAACAATAAAATGCAGCGGGGTCCCTTTCACCCACACATGTGAATGAAAAAGGCGCTCCTCCTCTTCAGGATCTGTTGGATCTTCTGGTTGAATTGTTGCAATCAATAGCAGTGGGGTTTGCATCGATGATCTGTCTTTTACCAGTATTTTCAGAATCAGATTTTGAATTAGGGTTCGACTCCTTGTATTTGATCTTGGCCACCAATGACTGGTTTGAGAAACATTCATCGGTGTTGTGCCAGGGGATTTCGTGGAAATCACACCATTTTCTAGTGTCCTTCTTCGTCTTCCCGTTACCCTTATTTTCCTGTGGCTTAGACTGGTTTTTGGGAGGTTGTTTGTTAGGGCGGTATTTCTCATAGTTTGGTTGTTGTGGATTTGCATATCCAAACTCTCATTTGTTCTGGTGCCTAAATTTCTGCTCAATTTTAACAGCATATTGATACGTAGCACCGAGTGATGAGATATCCAGAAAATCCATTTCAGTTTGAATGTATCTATGTAGAGCCTGCAGTATTTCAGAACCAAATGTCGCTCGGAGTCTTTGATACCTAGCTTGGTGCGTAAGGTATGGAAGGTATTGGTGAAATCCGACACTTCTTGGCCCCTCTCTTGCCACAATGTGGTTCATCTCATGTATTGGTCCTCATAGTTGCCAATAGGGAAATATTGTTCCTTGACCGCATCCACAAAAATATCCCAAGTGGGCTCAACCCCATATATTCCATATTCATCTATGGAACTTTTCTCCCAATAAGTTTCCCACCAATGTTTGACATGGGGGATATCCTTAAGGAGTACGAAGGTGATCTTTTCCTTGTCAAAAAAATAGTGAACAGAGAAATAACATTCTAGCGGATTTAACCATTTTTCTAGGGCATCTGCATCTATTTAACCTTCAAATACGAGAATATCAAAATTAACCTGTACCTTGAAAGGTGAGTTTCCTCCAAAGCGGCCTCTTGATGAATATTCTCCTGTTGTTATCGACAGGCGTTGAAGGATGTGGGAAAAATTCTCCATCATTTCATCCCTATGTTGCGTGAGAGCTTGCTCAAGCAACATATTATTATAATCTTCTGCTCCATCGTTTTTCTTTTCTTCCACTATGGAGGGTTTCTTGGGAATGCGAGAGCGATTGTCCTCAAGAGATACAAGATCAAGATGCAACTTGCTATACTCGGACCTCGTTGGGGACATGCACTGAAAAATGATCAAGAGCAACCTGCTCTGATACCATTGTTCCGGATTATTTTCGACACAAAATGAGAGCAGATATATAATAAAGAAATGTACAGAGATATCCAATAATATAAAGGAAATGCATCAGAGATGCAACTATAAACACAAAGATACAATAATACACAATTTTCTATTAATGAGGCAAAATGTACAAAGACTATAAAAATACAGTGTAAGACTCGCTAGAATGGTGGCAACTTATCTCTGAGAAGAGACGCGATGACTAATCATATTCGCAAGAAGATGATTTTACAATGAGGCTCCAAAGGCATTTTTATCATAAATAAAATCCAAAACCCTAACCCTAAAATATGAAAATCCAACAGTTTTGTGGACCCCGTTTTGGGTAGTTTGGTGTATCAACTTCTCGAGGGCGTAACTTTGGCATACATTCTTCATTTGGGACGCACGATAGCTTGTTGGAAAGGTATCGTCAAGGAGACTCATTTTGGGGGCCCAATTAGAGACTTTCCATATCATTGAGAACCTCGATCCTGAAAAACCTTCATTTAGGCCCTCAAAATGGCCCTGGAAGTTAAAAACTGCTAAAAAATAGTAAATTACCAAAATTGCTAGAAAACTATTTTGAGCTAGTTGGAAAAGGTGGGTGGCCACCGATATCCACCTGGATCACTAGTGTATCATGTGTAGAATAGAAGGTCACTATAATAATGAATTTTCAACTTTTCAATAGTATTTGAATATAGGAGCTCCAAATTCACTGGGGTTATGGTGCAAGATTTGCAAAACGGTGGGTCACCACCCTCATAATTTCCCATTGATGCAAAAGTACCATAGTACTAAAATAAATATATTTTGTAACTTTTTAAAGTTTGTTGGACATGAAGAGAATGATTGTCGTGCAATTTATTTGATGAGAGAGCGCATTGTAGACGCATACATATTTCAGGGAGAAGAATCTGAAGGAGGAGCTACGCAGTATAATACTCCAAGAGGTTATAATGAAGCAAGAATAAGAGGGTTCAAAGGCCACGAAAGAGGATGATTTGACATAGGTAGAAGACCTATTGTATGTTATGACTGTAATCAACATAGACATTTAGCATGATACTTCCTGAATCTGTGCACGACATGTACATATTGCAAACAACTAGACCATACAATGGAGTATTGTCCACAGTTGATCACAAAATGGAAAGAAAAGAGGAACACAAATGTACAGATGATCGCAACAGAGGCACAAAATGAACAACCTAATATAGAAGTGGTTGCATGAGGAGGAATCAGAACTGGAGCTGATGCGATGGATTAAGGAAATAGGATCCACCAGTGGGTAAGGAAAGCAACAGAGCCTCAATCATTGTTTGACCCCAAAAATGAAAAAGAGATGTATATGCAAGAAAGGAAGTAATATAAGAATAATGGATAGCATCGACTTCGACTACGCCACTTTTGTATGATAGATCACTGGTGTATGATATGCCACCAATCTATGACCATTCAAAAAGGCAAGTTGACAAGGTAATCACTTTGAATAATTTTTTGAAAATTTGTTTAGAGTTAATGAAAGATGATTCTACTTTGAGTATGCTGCACAAAATGAATGACCGTTGCACCCAAGAGGAAGAGATACATGTCACACATAGATCAATTAACCAAGTTCATC
>ML784821.1:1270113-1290255 GCA_009831015.1 Picea engelmannii
AATATATATATATATATATATATATATATATATATATATATATATATATATATATATATATATAATTATTGCTTTTCACTGTAAATGCATTTTACAAGGAATTACAATTATTATTATTATCAACAAAAAAAAAACTCCATTACAAAGCTAAAGTTATTGAAACTTCTTTCCAACCTAAGGTTATTAAGTTCCTATCTCAAGAACTCAAACTAATTATTTAAAAGATATGCATTATCTTAGAAACTACTCATTAATGAAACTTTTGTTGAAATAATAAAAACCAAACTCTTTTAATTTACTACACAATTACTTCAATAGTCAAAATCTAAATTTGATTATAAAATTATCAACTGAAAGAGAATAATGTGTATCCTCATAATATTAGAATATTAAATATTCAAATTAAAAACAAGATTAAGAAAAATATAACGCAGTCAAGTCAACATAGTACATAGAAATTTACCATTTATGTATTGATTGGTAACTATCATTAAGCGTGAGTTTTTCGTTGTCAAACATTAATGAAGTTCGTGTTCCGACTAGTTAATTTATTGCCAACTACGTTGGCTAAGGCATCAATCCCCTCTATCAAAATCGTGTCTAGCCTCTACTCAAGGTTGAAATCTAGTTATCGTTAAGTCATTTTTGAAATTTTGACTACAACGAATCCCTTATCCAGAGGAAGGGTACTCTTAATAAATCCTTACTAAAGGTTGTGAATTCATTTGGCGATCATGCCCATTAAAACTCAAATTGTAATATAAATAACAATGAATGACACGTTCCAATTCAATTTTGTAAAGGTTTCACGATCAACTATTTTTATTTTTTTATTTTGAAAAGCATTAAGCTTGAGAGATCATAACTTTTTTTTAGTTTCCAAGCACAACGACAACGATAATGATTTGTTAAAATCGAATCTCCATATATTGTAAACAAGTTTTACCATTGGTTTCACGAATTCGAATCTCTAATTGAAAATAGATTCATAAAACATATGAAGAATTTAACACGGGCTTAATTAACAACTAATAAATGCAATAGGAAATTCGAAGTTCTAGGGTGCAAATAAATTCAACAACATTCATAACAATTTATTTTTTATAGAAGTATTTATATGATTCTACAACGGTATTAATATTCTAATACACAAATTTACTCTCAACATAAAATAAACTTCAGAAATAAAATACTCGAATCGTTGAAGACGGAAATTGAGAATGTCCTTTAACGTCTTGCACTCCTTTTTACTCCTACTTGCTAATCACTGAGACTTCACCAGTACCTCCCAGCAATGTTAGGGGTACTCTTCTTCCCCCTTATCCCCCGAGCCGCAAAGGGGCCACACACAAGAAACCAACAAACAATAGCTCCAAAGCTTGCCTCGCAAGGAAGAGCTTACACTATTTCTTCAAGCTTGATATCCCAACTCTCATAAGTATAACACATTCCACAAAATTTTGGCAACATAAAATTACCAAGAATAAGTGATATCCCTTTCCCTTCTACCACATTTACTTTATAGAAAAATCTCCCATGACACATGTCCTCATGCAAAATTAATTATCATTTTAATTAATTTAATTAAGATTATTCACCCACACACTTGTCACACTCTCCCCAAGTTGCACAAGTAATTACCATTTTTATTTTAATTAAAAAGCCAATTTCCCTCACATTCCCCAATGTGTTCCTATTTTAGCTCTTAGTTTTCCCTTTGTTTCCCCAAATTCTCATTTAATGAGTGTCTCCTAACTAGATCTTAGTTAGAGTTGGTTTAGGAGTCTTCTTATAGTTAGACTAGTGGTAGGTTGACTCAAGATCTTATTCTATGTACACCTATTCTCTCAAGTTATTATTTATTTCTATTTTAAAAATCTATTTTATTAATTTCATGCACACATGTGTAATTTATCCACTTTTAAATTTTATTCCTCTTTTTCCTAGAGTTTGATTATATTCCCAAATCTTTTAATTTATGTCTTAATTCATTTAATCCTTTATTTAAATTTAGACTTAGACTTATTCTTAGAGTTAGGCTTAGACTTTTGTTAGGCTTTAATTAGTTAATAAGTTACTGTTAACTTAATTATTTATTCTAAAAAGGTCTATTCATTTCAATGTTTTCTAGGCCACTATTGACACTTGAATCCATTAGGACCGAAATGACAAAATCACGAGGATATATATCCCCTTGTGTTTTTATAGAGTTTTTATAGAGGTGGTATTCCTCTCTCTTTCAAGATATTCTTGGAATTCTAGGTTTTCAAAATAATGTAGGACTATGAGAAAGTTTGTGGTGATATTCAAAGAAATATAAAGATTGCAGTAAAAAAGAAATAAAATGTTTTTTTTTTAAAGAGAGTTCCTAAGAGATGACCAGGAACCTCACACATCACATATTTGAAAAAGAATAACAAAATTTCCTCACATCCATCATAGTTAAACTAAATATTTCTGATCACATAAAATAAAATAAAATGGTATGCATGCATAAGAGAACTTTAATAGAATAAATACATGGGGAGCTCAAATAAAGAAAATGATAATCAATCTCAAATATTTTATAATCAAAACTCAGATTTATAAAACATCGTCAAAATTGATTCCAAAATAGTTCTCTTTGGATTTCTGAAAAAATATAGAGTTTGTTACAAAGCTTTGAAATTTAAATGCGTTTGTCCTTAGGACTAGGATTGGGGCTCTCATGGATCATAAAGAAAATATAAACAAGAAGTAAGTTGTGGAGAGAATATGGTGGGCAATAACAGAGTAGAAAGACCTTGAAAGAAGACACGAAGGAGTTATCAGATTTCGGTTAAACCTTTATAGTCAAACAAGCGGAGTAACTGGATGAAAAATTGATAAAGAAAGAAAGACGTGATCAACGTAAACTTACTATCATGGTCTCCCTCTCGTTTACTTTCTATTTGTTGTCCTTTTATTTTCCTCATTGACGGTTATAGGAACCGTCTAAACTTTTGCTTGTTAGATTTCTTTAGTTAATTTATCAATTTCCTTTTTAAACCAATCTTCAATGTAATTTTTCATTGGTGCAACATTTATTTCATGCCTGATTTTGATATTGAATAATTCGCCTTCCAAGTCTCTTAAGTCATGAGAAATGCCATGTATTTCCTCCTCAATATCTTGATTTTTCATAGAGTAATCAACCAATCAATTATCCATATCTTCTACATTATATTCAATTATGCCATTAAATTTCTCAACTAATAACCCCTTCAAATATCTCTACTTGTTAATCAAATTGTTTCTTTGTCACAGACATTGAATTGAGAATTAACTTAGGATCTTGTACCTCATCAATGCTTCCTGCCAAATCTATCTCTATGAGTCTTTTGAAAAATTCTTCTCTTTCTACTATGGCTTCATTGCATGCTTGGACAATGTTATTCAAATTCTTGATCTTTTCTTTCCAACATGCATTTATTTATTTAATTCGACTTAGAGAAGGCAGATCCTCTTCTCTTATTTTCAATTTTGTCATGTTTGAGACTTTTATTCCAAATGGAAAGACAAAAACAATGTAGAATCCTTCTTCATTATTTAAATCAACTTGAAGATACTCATGAAAAGCATGTTCCCTTGAACCAAAAGAAACGATATTTTTTTATACCTCCCATGCTTCTGTTATGAGTGACATTCTCTTTTTAATTTTTTTCTCTACATAACTTCGGAGTGTTGTGAGTAGACTAGAAGATCATTTTAACTTAATAACGGGTGTAGTTGGTTTAACCATTGAAAAAGGACTTTCCAGGATTGGAAGAGGCATCAAGGCATTTTCCAATTCTCTGATCCTTTATTTTAATTTATCATTTTCATCTTCTAAACCATCAATAGAATCGTCAAGAGCATCCCCGGGTGCGCTGTGGATTTTGGAAATTTGGGACGGTCACATGTCCTTCAGGTCAACCTCTAAACGATACTTTCCCTTTTTATTTTTCTTATCACTTCTTTCTACAATCAACTTTTTAGACACTTTATCAAAAACGACACTTTGAAAAGTGAAGGATTCTTCTTCACTAAATGTCTCATTTCCAACAACTTCCAATAAAGAATTTTGTTGAGCCATATTTTTTGGTTGTTCCATTGCGGGAAATATTTCATCAATATCTACTTCTAGTTCCATGTCTTCCAAAGAAAAGCTTTGGATGTCATTTTCTATAAGATTTTCCTCTTCCTCTTGCACCAAATTTTTCCTTTTCTTTCTCACGGTGAGCTTATGTGAACTCTCAATTTTCCCAAGGGGGAGGATTCTTTTCTCACCCTCCACTTGAACTACTATTGGAAACCTTTTTAATTGGGTGGGTCGTTGGAGCATTGCTTTGGGATGTGGTATTCTTGGGAGTAACATCTGGAGATTGAGCACTTCTTTCACTGGGACCTTTTCTCCTTTGCTTATGAAAATCATTACTACTGAATAATGTTTCTCGGTCATCAACATCATGTGCATGAGTACTTTGGTTGTTACCTTATTCTTCTTCGTTCAAGATAGTCTGAATGAAAGAGTTATTGAATCCCACTGAAAGCATATGTGCCACAAAAATTTTGTTTGGATCAAAACCTTTGATCTTTTCAACATACTTTAAATTCACATTGTTGAAATGATTTGCAACCTTGTCAATTTTATTTATGTTTCTGAACATGAACTCTCTGATCTTCCATGGGAGGGGAAAAATTGATTTTTTTCCTTTTTTCATGGAAAAACTGTAGTGAGAAGTTATATTTCCTTTCCACCTCTTTAATAAATAGTTTTTTAGATACATGATATGGGAGAAAAGAAGGATTTTATTTCGAGAAGAATATCCTTATGACATTGTGATTTTCCATTTGTTCTATTGTTCATTTTTTCTCTAAGAATATGGTAGCTTGGTTAGATATCCTTGAAGTATTTTCTCCCAACAACAACCTTTTGAGGACTGAAACAAAATCATTATAAACTTCATAGAAATACAGAGGGGTCTTATGTCTCCATAGTTTCTAATACCAAAAGGTAACTGGATCTATTTCATGATTCACCCTCTTACTTATGGTTAAGTTTGGGAATTGAAAACAATGCACAATAACAAATATCAGATAAAAAGCCATAAATAATTTTCTGTCATTTTTATGGTGTGATAACATGGAGGATATTTCAATAGAAATCAGTTTTCCCTAGTCAAAGATGGTTTGTTCTTACACTATAAAGTACAGAATATACAAAATCATGCGAGAGATAGAAGCATTGCTTTCTTGACCTGTCAACCTAGTAAATAGCCATGTAATTTCTTGATAGGGGTTTTTAAAAGACTCAACCTATATTTTGGTTATGTCTTCTGGGATAGATGTAGGATTCTCCAAATATTCAGGTAGGAGGTCCAACCCGTTGTTATGCTTCTTCAAAATTTCTCTGCAGTCTTCACCTTTGAAAGTAAGCATCGACTCTGGAAACTTTAACATCTTGTGAAAAACGTGCGGTGAAAGAGAAATCAGAGAATGATCCTGGAGCTGTATAATTCTTTGACTTGGCACGTATTTGTCCACACACCATGCAACAAGTTATTTACAATAAAAAAACCTTAGGAACATACCTAGAATGAGTGATTCAAGATGCCCAAATTACATCTTTATGTGTAGGAGGAGAGGAATAATATGAATATGCTCTGGACCACTGGAAGTTCTAGTCTTCATGACTAAAGATATTCGAAGTATCACCACAAATTTTTTGTCTAGTTGATGTTGTCATAGGTTGATGAGACTATTTCTTCATCTGGATAATAACCTCAAATAAATATTTTCAGGGAGATAATGATAATTTGATCCCTTGGAAAATGGATATTTAATGCAATTTAATGAGTAATTCCTCGAGCCTTTCACCATTAATGATTATCTTTTCAGAGCCTACACAACAGTTTTTAGCATTAAAAAAAATTTAATACATATTGGGAAAAGAAACAGAATGGCAGGGACCGACATGAGAGAGTTTGAATATGAAGTTTTTCATGAACCCTCCAACCCGGTAACCTGCGAACCCACAGTTATGAATGATCAAAAATATTTTAAGTGTAGAAATGTGGTCAGTCGGACTTGCATGAAAAAAGAATAAAATATTTTGGAGTTGGACACCCATGGAAAATATGATGGTCAAAATGTAGATCACATAACCTAGTGTGCAAAGTGAAGGTCACGGATCTTAGAGGATGAGGGCATGGACCCATGAACCCATGCAATTCAAAAATGGCTAAGTGTATTAGCATACTTATGACATGGAAAAGTGGATGAAAATAAAGGTCTTCCAACCCATCAATCACTGAAATATGACTAAGTATAGTAACTAGAAAGGGAGAGAAGAAAGGACAAAAGAAAGAGGGAAACAAAGGGAGGTGTAGAAGAGGGAAAATAAATAGAAAAAATAAGTTGGGAAGATAGAACGAGGAAGGAAAACTCAGAAATAGGAAATGATCTCAAAAAATGGGTCCAACTGTGGGATGATAACCTGTCAAGAATCCATAATCTTCTTGACTAGATGCTTCCATCCATTGGGATATGGAGTCAAAAGGTAAGAATATACAAACTAAGTAAATGAAAAATTATGTACAAGGAAATGAGAAAATTTTAGGCGAAGAAACGTTTCAAATGTTTCCCATTAATAGGTAGCATTAACATTTTACCCTTCATATATTTGAGCTTATAAGAATTAAATCCCAGGATCGTTTCAATGATATATGGTCCAACCCAAAGTGATTCTAATTTTGTGTTCATTGGTGGCTTCTCCTTAGATTTATTCCAAAGTAACACCAGTTCTCCCTTTTGAAAATTCTTTATGGTTGCATTCTGATCAAAGTATATTTTGATACTTTATTTTCTATGAGAAGTTCTATTCAAGGCTTTACTTCGTTCTTCCTCTAATTTCAATAACTGGTTCACTCTCTTTTGCATAGGTGAACTATCTTATGTATCCTCTGTATTAAACACAAAATTCAAGGCATTTAGCTCGAGGCTAATTGGAATTTTTTCTTCTTTCCCATTAACCAATGTATATGGAGACATCCCAGTGTTGTCTTTCAGAGTCATTCTGCTCTCCCACAAAGCATTAGTCAAATTCAAATGCCAATTCCTTTGGTTCTTATCAATAGTTTTATTCAATATCTGAATGTGTTTATTATTAGTGGATTCTGCAAGACCATTTCCTTGTGGATAATAATTCGATGATTTCCCCATAACAATCTCATATTATCCACAAAATTCTGTAAATTTTGAGCCAATGAAAATCAACCCATTGTTAGTAATGAATTTTTCTAGGACACTAAATATTGACAAAATATTATCTTTGAGAATCTTAATTAACTCTTCAAAATCATACCTTTTTAAAGCTATTGCTTCTGGCCACTTTGTAAAATAATCTGTAGTAGTGAGGATATATGTATGTCCTTTGCTTGACTTTGGATTTATTGGTCCAACAACATCGAGTTCCCATCGAGAAAATGGTTGTTCTACAAATATAGGTTGTAATATCATTGTAGATTTTTACATTATCCCTGAAAATCAATGGCCAATCAAACCCAACTCTTATTATCTTATGGGCGGCGGCGGTAGGCGCAAAATTTCCACCACATATACCTTCATGAAATTATTTCATCAATTCTTGAGATTTCCTTTCATCAACACATCTCAACAATATACCATCATATTTCTTCCTTAACAATATATCAACAATCAACACATATTGACTTGACTTCATCTTCAATGTTCTTCGCTCTTTAGGGTTCATGGTGACTGGAAATTTTCCAGACCTCAAGTAGAATATAATATCTTGATACCACTATGAATCTTCCATGGGTTCTCCTACTAATATTGAAATCACTCCATCCAAAGAATCATTATTTGCAATGAGCTTACATAATCCCTGTCCTTTAACTCCCTTTAAAGGTTTAATTTCAATATCATATTCTTGAATCTTCTCCAGCCAGTTTTCCCATTTTCCTTCTCTCAATTTCTGATTTAAAAGCATCTTCATAGGAGAGGATGGAACATACGCAATGAAATGAGAATTTAGTATGTAAGTTCGAAAGTGCACCACCTCTTTCACAAGAGATATGGATTGATTCTCCAATTCTGAATATCTCAATTCATAATCATGAAGGTTCTTTCTCATGAAGCTAATTGGAAATTATTCACCCTTGACATTCCTATGAGTAAGAATATATGCAACAACCGTTTCTGTAGCGAACGAATAAATGATGAAATCTATTTGAAAATATGGGCTAATAAGGACATGCACTGTAGTGATTGCCTTTTTGATATTATTGAAATCTTCATGTGTAGTTGTGGTCGATTCAAACCTTTGGTCTTTTTTCAACAATAAATTGATTGGATTCACAATACTTGCATAGTTAGGGACAAATATTCGCACACCATTGATTTTTCCAAAGAATGATTGAAATCCCTTCTTAGATGATGGGGGATTGAGTTCATTTATATATTTAACTCTCTCTGGATAGATATAGATTCCTTCCTTGCACACAATATGACCCAATACTTTTCCTTGAGTTATAGAAAATGAAATTTCTTTGGATTTAAGGAAACACCATACAACCTACATCTATCAAAAACTTTCCTCAGGTGATGATTGTGATCGATCCTATTTTTTTAGTGTACTGTCAAGTCATATTGATAATCCACCATGAACTTTCCTATCGTTCCCTCAATAGCATGATCCATAGCCCTCTGAAATGTAGATCCTAATTTTTTTAAACCAAAGGGCATCTGAGCATATGCATATGTCTCCCAAGGTGTTATGAAAGTTGTCTTTTCTCTATCTTCTTCAGCAACCAAGACTAATCTCGTGACTTGTTGGAGAAGAAACTTCATGTTAGGAAAAGGATAATTATCTTTTACGCTTGATTTGTTAAGATCCCTGAAATCTACACACATTTGAATATCCCCAATCTTTTTTCTTACTATCACAGGGTTTGAAAGAAAGTCAGAATGTCTAATGGGGTATATTATCCCAGCCTTCTTTAATTTCTCCAATTCAACCTTTACCAGTGGTTTTAATTTGGGGTTCATTATTCTTATCTTTTGCTTGACAGGCTTTTCCCCTTCTCTCAAGGGAATAATGTGTTGAAATATTGTTTTATCATATGCCTTCAAATCATCATAACTCCATGCGAGCACATCAAGATATTCTTTAAATAACGTGACATATTGATCAACTTCGTCAATTGTGCAATCAACTCCCAAATTGATGTATTTTGGGGAACTATCAGTTCCTATATTAATTTTTCTTGTGTCTTGGACCTTTCAGAGTGATGCTTCTTCCAAGATTTTTTTAGCATGATTGTCTCTTGTAAAAAGAGACTCAGATTGAATACAATTCCTCGGGATAGTATTTATGTGATTTTCCTCATCTTCATCATCATTCATCAAAAAAATTTCCAATTCTTCATCATTCTCAAATACTTGTAAATATTCCTAATTTCCAGGTACAGAAGGTCAATATATTATTTTTACTTGAAAATATGTTTTTCTCTAAACATTATACAGGTTTGACAGTGAGGTCACCAAAGCTAATGAATCTGCCTTCTGATTTTTTTCCCTTGGGATGAAAGAAATGTTGAAAGATTTGAAGGCTTCCATCAATTCATTAATTATTTTGAAATATAACTTGAGTCTTTCATTTTTAATCTTATATCTCTAGGTAACTTGATTTATTACCAACTCATATTCACTTGTCACAATTATATGTTCTATCTTCATTTCTCGTACGAGAACCATTCCCTGAATCAAAGCTTCATATTATTCCTCATTATTGGTACATGCAAATGAAATTCTGATAGTATGTGGATGCACAATCTTTCCTAGGTTTATAAGGATGATTACAACACCACTCCCACAACTTGAGCAAGCTCCATCAAATGACATCCTCCAATAACCTTCAAACTGATGCTTTTGATTATCCATATATTGAATTTGTTCCATGTCTTCAATATGCTCCATGTCTAGGATAACATAGTTTCCGATCCCGACGTCTATATAATCTTCCATTAGTTCATTATCCTTATTTTTGAATTAAAAGGGTCTACTCGGTTCACGAGGGACCTTAATCATTGCTCCTTCTTTGTATTGCAACATCATGCAGCTTCCATCATTCATTATGTATCCCCTGATCATAGATGACCAATCTCTTCCTAATACAACTCCATATGCAGGAGGAAGATCTACCATAACAATATTGAAAACTGTAATAAAATGGGGAGCTATTGTGATCCAAGCATACAAATATTTGATTTTTCCATAAGCTGGAACTTGTCTGGAAACAATTGCATATATACTTTCACCAGTATCATAATATTTGTTGCATTTGATGCCCAATGCCTCCATGACCTCCAATGGCATAATATTATTGGTCATTCCAGTGTCAACTAAACAATTATGAAGTGCAACATCATGATTCTCAATTGAAATATAAAAGGGTGGTATTTTACCTCTAAACTTGATGGTTGATGTGTTCTAGATTTGTTTTAGACTTATAACAACAACCCCCATCCTTCTCGATGGATCATCCAACAATCTCCAAATATTTTCCCTTTGTTGGGGGATCTTTACCACTTCTGTAAAATGAAGAGTTATCCTTAGCTTACTCAAGTCCTCTACAACATTGTATTTCATGTGGGGAGGGTTTGAAACCAGGTGTTGCTTCTTGTTTCCAGCGCTATCTGTCACATTTTCATTTGCCTTTTTCTCATTCACACTTTCTTTATATTTTTCCTTTTCCTTTTCAGAATCATTTTTATTTTTGGATTTATTTACAAATGCTCGTGTCTGGGAAACATTCTCTTGTGGGTCAGGGTCATTGTCTCCTTCTTCAAATATATACATGGACGTCTCGCATCAGTCCATCTGTACAGTTTCATAACTTTCATCAGGTACATAATTTTTTCCTTACTCAACCATTTTCTCATCATATATATCATCCAAAACAACTGCATTTGGGATTGGTTTCCTGGGAACCCTTTGTCTTTGTTGATTATCAATGTTTTCAAACTTCACTTTATTTTCTTGGGGAGGCTTCCTTCTTTTCTCTTGGACCGGAATTCTCGGATTTTCTACATAATTATCACCTCTTCTTAATATGTTATCTCATTTTTCATTTTCTTGATGGTTCTATTCATTTGTGCAATTTCAATTATTTGCTTAGTTTCTTGTGCCACAATAGGTGTTATGAGGAAAATCTCTCTATGGCTAGGGTGAACCACAACAGAAGGAAATGACTACAGAAATCAACTCCATTCTCAAGTATGCTATATAAATAAATATGTTAGCAAGACAAGATAAAAAGGCCTACCTCGTCCAGACGTTCGATGAAGTCCACCATTGAGAACTTGAACCAAAGTAATATACCTGCAACTAGTCCTCAACAACCAAGAAAATAAAGCATATGCTGACGATAAATGATGTTAGCACATTAAATAGCATAATCCATTAATAAACATGACAAATACACCCATGGAACAATAATTCAAATATTTGAAAGATATCAATTGGACGGGAAAAGAGTATTTATATTAAAATATGATCAACAGAAGTGAAAATGTTACAGACCTCTGTGTCAGCACAGTTCGGAACCGAGAAACTAAGTTCCTTCCCACCGGGCCTCCACCACTTCAATCCTCTACCAAAGGTAAGCTCATAGAAGGGAGACAATGAATTTCTCACTCAAATAAGGGAATATCTTGGGGGTTGAACACCGTGTTCATACTTAAAGGACAAAGGGATGCGGACTCAATATGAAGTAAATAATTTCTCCATAGTAACTTTGCTCTCAAAGTTGAATTCTTTCTCCCCTTTTCCATAGCTCGGAATTGGCCCATTTGTAGCCTTGAAATGGAACTGAAGGGTCAATTCGGAATGTTTCCAGTATATGGAAGTCCAAGGATCATAGATCTCCTATCATGACATGGAAACCTGACATTAATTTTCATTTTTGGGCACAAATCTCGATGTACGTGGGCTGTAGTGGAGCAGCCTGCGTATACACATGTTGTATAGTAGGCAAGATGCGTACATGTGGAAAAATATGTATTTTTAGTTCTGGAATTTACAAACAAGGATGATAAGTCTGCATAGGGAAATGGAAAAAGGCCTTATGTGCAAGATTGCATAGGGTGAGGCAAATCTTTCTATAACAGATGCCCCCTAATGTGTGAGGTCAGAGGTGTTTCTGTAATGACCGAAATACATTATAAACAACTGATAAGTGGAGTGATGGGGAACCATATGGAAGAACTAGTTGCTCACTACATTCTGCACTGACTTTGCATACATGGATGCCAATAGGATCACAGTGCAGATCCATGTGAAAATATACCAAACAATTGTCCATGGCCATGAATAGGCAAATAGAAATGTGGTTACATGCAAAAAGTTGTCATAGTCATGAACACGACCCAGTAGAACCAGTGTCAAAATCAATCTGAAGATATTTGTATACAATGGAGTACAATTTGATCTCCCATGATCACTGAAGTCATATAGGTACTGGTCCAATGAAAATGAAGCAACAACTTAGGAAAGTTACGACCACATACTAATGTCTTCAAGTCTTCTACACCATCCTCCAAGGGTGCAAGTCTACATCATGTGAATAAAAGAGTTGAGGTCGAACACAATGAGACATCATTTGATTACTGGTCATTGAGGTATACCATTAACAAACACAAGAAAACCTACCGATAATGAAAGTAGGTATCAAGGAATCGAGTACATTATTACAAGTGTGAATAAAGGAGTCGGGGTCGAACACTCGAACACTTGAATAATCCATCGATCGGGAAACATTGATGTATTCCCAACTGTCGATGGCGAGAGAACCTGCCACTAATGACTGCAAGCCTCAAGTACTCATAAGACTCTAGGTCTCGTTTCCAGAATAGATGATCTGAAGTTGATGGAAGGAGACCCGCTGAAAGGAGAGAATTAAGGAATCTCTCATCAGTCAGCATGAGGTACAAAGCAGGTGCTTCATGATTTAGAGGAAATCGAACAAGGAACATGTTTAAGAACCAACAACCCCGTGCATCTTTCACGTGTGCCAAGTGAAAGTGGTACATGAAAAAGACCCTCTGAATAGCATCCAATGAGGAAAAATGCCGACAAAGGTGAGTAAAACACAAATAAGGATAATGGCATCCAAGACACTGCATGAATCCCAATGTGTGAATAGATGTCTTACCTCCGAACACAAGGGAAACCACCCAGTCAATGACTAATGATGAAATGTCAACTACTAGGTTCAAGGTTACCTACCAATGATGAAAGTAGGACCAGGGTGCATGATAAAACTATAGTATCGTGTGAATATAAGACAAACTAAGGGTATGGTCGACAAGCAAAGTCAAGAGTTCTAAGGAATGGCCAACACAGGTTGAAAGAATTCCTTTGAACAAGAGCATGAGACATATGGAAGACTCTGGCAACATAGACTCAATGATGAAACCATGAGATGCAGGAGGCATCAATCAAGTTCTCCATAAGTATTGGAAGAGTAACCAGTCGGTAGAGAAGACTCTATAACGAGCTCAACTTCCTAAGGCCATGCTAAACCCAAAATTATGATGAAAAAATAACTTTGTGCTCTGTTCAAAGGCGACATGACTGCTGCCAATATAAGATAATACTCCCTTCATGCCCATCTTTTTTTGTTTTTTCATAGACAAATGAATGCTATGATAGAGAGGAGGAAACGAGTGACGCAAGTAAGAAAAACTAGTTCCAATAGTGGAACATACCTATGCTCAATGAAAGGAGATGCATGTGAGAGATGGACACTTGGGGTAATGTTCCCTCCTAGGTATAGGGTGTCAAATTATGAAGGATATAAATGAGGCTCTGCTTGGTTGAGGATGAAAAACTTTTGAGGCAAACGGTTTATAACGAAAAGTAAGAACTGACTATAGGCTCAAAATTGCAAGCAAGGGCATGAGATGTAATCACAACTTAACACCAAAAATATGTCCTTTTTCATGACATTTAGTCTAATTGGTGTGAAAAAGGGATAAACTTGTACCAAATAGATGTCCTTTCAAATCCAATTTACGAGTGTGAAAGAGACAAGTTCACTCGACAATATTTTCACTTTTTGAAGATGAGTTGGAAAAGAGCTTAAATTAAACTCGGTTGGGAGTCATCGATGTGTAAGGCAACATGTTTATGAGTGAGAAATGAGGCTCATAAACTGGGAATCTAGGAAAACCTCTAAAGAGAGAATACCATGTGAGATAGCATCACGCAAACGTTCTATAATGATGCTATATTCAACCACGTTATTCATGGATGGCCCTAGGAATACACCACCTGAAGACACTAGTAGACCCTCAGGTGAGTAAATCACCCAAGCGATGGAAGCCAAGTTTCATGTATGGTGACTGGCTCCATCTGCGAATCCTAGGTAGACCGAAGACTCCGTTGACATCTGCCAACCAAGGGAAAAATCGATAAGAAAGCTGAAGACAAAAAAGAAGAAAGGGAAAATATATATATACACTAAACTACATTAGTATACAAAGAGTTCTACACAAGCTTGGGGCTCAAGCATAATATATTTTCAAGTAAAGCCCATTTATGGGCTCAACCAACATATTTCCTTCATAATATTCTAATTCATATTCTCCTTTTTCTAAGACATGTCGCACGATGTAGGGACCGTGCCACATGGATTTAAACTTGCCTGTCCCTAGTGGTTCTTTGGATTGATCATATAAGAGGACCAAGTCACCCTCAACGTACAACCGAGGATAGACAAACTTATCGTACTGGACCTTGACACGTCTTTTTTTCACCTCGATAGTTGTAGAGGTGTCTCGACACTGTTCATAAAGACTCTCTAGGTGTACAAGGCATTGCTCGAGATCGGAAGTGTCAGGTAGGAGTGCGACTGCCAATTTAAGAGAAGGGATCTCGCATTCAATAGGTAATATCAACTCCACACTGTGTACTAACTAGAAAGGGGAAAAACCAGTGGCGGTCTTGACCACAGTTTGGTATGCCCAGAGTGCAGGATATAGTATAATGTGCCAGTTGGACTTATTATGGCTGACAATTTTTTGCAAAATGGTCTTGAGAGACTTATTGGTGGCCTCTACTTTCCCATTTTCCTGGGGGTAATAAGGAGAAGAATGACCATGTTTAAACCCCATATTAGCTGCTAGTTCTTCCATCATTTCATTCTAAAAGTGACTTCCATGATTAGTGACAATCTCACTTGGGATACCGAACCAGACAATAATTTGATTGAAAATGAAGAAGGTGGAAGTATTCCCGCCAAATTTAACTGTAGGCATCACCTCAACCCACTTAGTAAAGTAGTCAACAGCCACAATAATGTGTCGATGCCCCCTAGCTGAAGTTGGGTTGCAATCTACAAATTCCACCCCCACTTGGTGGAGGGACCAATGGTAATGACTGGGTGAAGAGAGGCTATATGCGAGCGCATTTTCTAAGTGAACACCTAGCAGGGGTGACAATTCTTAACCGCTTCAACACAATCTTTAAATATAGATGGCCAGAAATAACTGGCTCACAAAATTTTATGGGTTGTCGCAAGCCCGGATAGATGACCACCACAAGCCCCATTGTGGCAATCGTTTAGAACTGACTCGAACTCTCCATCAGTTAAAAAACAACGCAAGATATTGTCTATTCCTCGGTGGTACAAAGTGTCGCCAATGATGGTATAATTCTTAGCTTGGTATCTTACACGCCGTCAATCATCTCGTGAGAGATGTCGAGGGAACTTCAAAGTTTGAATATAGAGAACAATGTATCCATACCATGGGTCGGAATATGAGAGAAGAAAAATGTGTTCATCCACAAACGAATCAACATGGATAACATCCTCATCTAATCGTGGAAAATTGGATATTAATTTTACGAAGAGTAGTGATTTCTTGGATTCCGCAGAAGTGAAATCGAGATCAAATTCTTTTAAAATGACAATCCATTTATTATATTTTCCCCCTATGATATGCCTGGTAAGGACGTATTGAAATGAATTGACATCGGCAACCACAATAGTCTTGCAAAAAAATATATAATGACGTAAACATTGGACTGCGTGAATGAAAACCAAAGCTAGCTTTTCAACATGAGAATAATTAATCTCAGGACCGACTAAGTTTTGACTAAATTAGTAGTTGACGTGCTCGCGGTGCTCATAATCCTTCTAAACCAAAACCATACCAATCGTCTCCTCAGGCACGACAATATAAAGCAAGTAATCTCTATTGTAGTCAGGAGACTTCAACAGAGGCGCCAATACCAAGGCTTTCTTCAAAGCATTGAAGGATTCTTGGGTTCACTCATCCCATATAAAAGGGGTGTCCTTCTTCAAAAGAAACATGAAACCCTTAGTTATATTGGCATAATTTACTATAAACCGACATAAAAAGTTCGCTTTCCCCTGTAAACCTTGAATTTGTCGAATAGTGTGCAGGGGAGGTAATTGAAGTATTTCCTCAAACTTTAATGGATGCACCATGATCCCAGTCTCAGACACTAGAAATCCCAAAAAACAACCATAACTAACGCAAAAGATGCACTTATGAGAGTTCAACTAGATTCTATAGTAACGAAATATTTCAAAAATAAGACGAAGGTGCGTAGTGTGGTCCTCTCTCTTATGAGAGTGAGCAACAAGATCATCAAGGTAAGCTTCGACTATATGCTTAAGATCATGGGATGAAAAGGTCATAACTCATTGGAAGGTTTCTCTGGCATTTTTAAGACCGAAAGGCATTTTCCTATATGCGAAATTTAGCGCTATAATTTTGGCTTTATCCTTTTCTTTGAGGGATTTCCTTACCCTTTCCTCGGCCTCATTCTTGTCTTTCATTACTTCATCCACTTGGCCTTCGGCTTCCTTGTTTTGTTGGAGCATAGCATCATATTGTTGTTGTAGTTGACCTATTTCTATTGATATTATGGTAGTTGCGGGAGGTATTTACCTCCACGTGTAAACCTAATGAGAATAGAATATTCTGGGAAGCAAGAAGAAACCCTAATGAGTTGGATAATAACCCTAGAAGACAAGTCAGCTCAAGAGGATAATTTATATTAGGTTATTATCCTCCAAGAGAAGAATTCAGCCAGAAGAAAATTGAAATATTATATACTAAGTAAATAGGCACCCAGAATGAGAAGTCGCCCAAGCAATTAGCCAGAATTAGTATAAATACAGGAGGCCAGTATTCATTTTGGCAGGTAATTCTTAGAACTGTAGAGCTCACTTGTGCGCACTGCAGTTAGCTAGTTTGTGTGCAAGTTTGGAGGAGAAGCTATCGTTGTAGCTACTGTAGCTAGCAGATTACGTTTTGGCTTGGACTATCTCTTGGTTATGGTTTGGACTATCTCATCAGCTCTTGTTTGGTGCACTATCCTTGGAGAAAGGTGCACTACCCTTTGTTTGGCTATCTAGCCTAGGGTTTTCTTCCATAGTGATTCTTTGTCAAGGTTAAGGTGCTCAGAGGGTGGCTTCGGCCTATGGTTGGATGACAATAGTGATATTTTCTATGGTAAAACGAGCACATCCATCATATTCTAACAGGTTATGGACCCACACCTCCTTCATTCATTCTAACCACTGGAAGGGAGCATATCCATAAGGATATTAAGCTCGTTGAAGAACTGTTGCTAGGGTTTCTAGCAGGAGCAATCACCAAATCATTGCCACTAGGGTTACTAGCAGGTGCAGTTGTAGAAACCCTAACCCTCTCGTTGAGGCACCTTATGTGAAGGGATTGACCTAATTTTTGGATAGACCAGTGCGCCCTAGCCTAGCACATCTCCTGGTAGTCTCAGCAAGCCAAGACGTCAAGTTTGAGTTTTGGGTCAAATCTAGGGTTGACCAAGTCAACGCAACCATGACTTACTCTATGAAGTCAGAAAACAAGTTAGATGGAGCTTAGAATAAAGTGTTGGATATCATTGTTGGAAAATATTTAACAGAGAGTGAATGGAAAATATTTAACAGACAACAAATGCTTGTCATTGATGGCAAGTACAACAATGAAGATGGCATGAGTATAGGAAGTTTGTAACAGACAGGAAAACAAAAGATAAGTTCAGGAAGATCGAATGATCGAAGGCAACGCAACCAGGAAAACAGAAGATAAGTTCAGGAAGATCGAATGATCGAAGGCAACGCTACATTGATCGAATGATCGAAGGCCCGTAAATTTTGAGAAGCATTTCTGATCGTTGGATCCCATTCAAAATTCCAGAAAGAACGAGGGCTGTCAGATCTGAATGTAGACAAGAAGAGCACTAAAGAGGAGGACAGATCTCAGACATTAGATCCAAGCACAGGACCCGACCATCGTTGGATCAAGGAGAACCTACACACTTTTTAAAGTACAAGGAGAAGCGGGCATACAAAATTCCGAAAGAAGGAGGACCGTCTATTTACGGGTAGGACATGTGGGGATAGATCGTCATTTCACTGACTGGAGAGTCAAAGGAACAGGGTTCCCTAACCTCTTGAAATCGAGATTTAATCTGAGCCGTTAGATCAAGGTTGAATCTGGACCGTTGATCCAACTCCATTACGTAGTTTCGTGGATCGGGACTTTGAAGTGACAAAAACACTGAACATAAAGAATGTCAAAATCGCGATTCAATCACAGTCGTTAAATCAAGATCATATCTGGACTGTTGATCTAACTCCATATTGGAGTTTCGAGAATTGCGACATGGAGAGGCAAAGAAAACACTGCAACAAGAATGTCAAAATTGTGATATGTGAAATCGCGATTCAATCTCAGTCGTTAAATCAAGATCAGATTTGGACCGTTGATCTAACTCCATATTGGAGTTTCATGAATTGCGACATGGAGAGGCAAAGAAAAAAATGCAACAAGAATGTTGAAATCGCGATATGCGAAATCGTGATATGAAAAATCGTGATTCAATCGCAATCATTGAATCAAGATTAGATCTGGACCATCGAATCATAGGACATGTGGCAAGGGATCAAAATTTCGCTGACTTGGGGTCAACGGGCATAGTGTTGAAATTCACGAAATGAGAAATCGCAAAAGCGCTTTATGCATAAGCGCGTGCTCATAGCCATTGATCACATCGATGGAAGATGGAGGTAGAAGCTAGAGGTGCTAAGCTTGGCCACAGAAATGTCAAAATGAATGCAAGATCTCATGAAGCCAATCCAACGGTGCAGGTAAATTTGAACAAAGATCGGAGGGTTATTGTTCTCTCTCACAGTTAACTCCTCAGTTATGAATCTGTTAGCGAAACGGACTCATGATTGCCAATCAGTTGACGTTTCAGTTGCTCGGACAATTGTCTTTCTTTTGCCTAAGGAAATGTGAAATGGAACCATCGGGGGTGTGTGTATAGAAGAAAATGAGACAGATTGTGTGAGGTTGGTTGTTCTGTATGAAAAATGAATGAAATTGTAAGAAGGGAAAATCATAGAATGTGCAGTGTGAGATTGAGAATATGCACAGTGTGAGATGAAACTCAGAGAAGAGTAACAGATGATGAAGAAAACTTGAAGCAGAGAAGAATAACAGAACAAGTTGAAGCAGAGCAGAATGACAGAACAAGTTGATGCAGAGAATACCTACTGAACAAACAAAGGAAGAGAAGAATTGCAAAACAGTTAGAAGAAGACCAGATTTACAGCACAAAGAAAGATTGGTAAGAATTGATTTATCTGCGTAGTTGACTATTTATTTATTCATTCATATTCTAGGGAGGTTGGGAGGTGCTCGGGAGGACTGTTGTCCTCAGAGGTTCAAGTGAGAGCTTGAACACAGGAAGTTGTAGCTTCCATCTGGTTGCAGCCAGAGAAACCAGGGTGGCAGGGTGGTGCAAGGGAGAACAAGTGTTCTCTGTTATACAGGTTGGAGCCTGTGTAACTGGAAGTTGGTGCTTCCATCCAGTTGGTGTTGGAACATTAAGGGAGTTGGTGCTTCCTTCTAGAGGGTGCTAGAGAAACCAGAGAGTTGGTGCTCTCAAACAAGTTGCAGCTTGTAAAACAGAGGTAGCAGCCTCACATTGAGTTGGTGCTCAATTATAGATGATGTACAGAACTTAAAAGACTGCCTATCATTTCGAAGAAGAAGA
>ML784821.1:1295024-1308104 GCA_009831015.1 Picea engelmannii
TCAAAAATTGGGGGTTATAATTTCTTGTGTCTAATCTGTTCACCTGGTCAGGGGGAGTACTTATTGAATATCTGGTGTATTTCCAAGATTCTTATAGTCGACAGGGGGAGTATGTTTTTCAACAGATCAGGGGAAGAATGCTTCTTCTTTGACATTGATGTCAAAGGGGGAGAAAAGAGTTCGGGAGGAGAGTCGAGTCTGAATGCATGTGGGAGGAGAGTCGAGTCCAAATTCATTTGGGTGCTTGTGTTGCCATCAATGCCAAAGGGGGAGATTGTTGGCAAATATTTAACAGACAACGAATGCTTGTCATTGATGGAAAGTATAACAATGAAGATGGCATGAGTACAGGAAGTTTGTAATAGACATGCAAACAGAAGAAAAGTTCAGGAAGATCGAATGATCGAAGGCAACGCAACTAGGAAAATAGAAGATAAGTTCAGGAAGATCGAATGATCGAAGGCAACGCAACATTGATCGAATGATCGAAGGCCCGTAAAGTTTGAGAAGCATTTCTGATCGTTGGATCCCATTCAAAATTCCCAAAAGAACGAGGATCGTCAGATCTGAATGTAGACAAGAAGAGCACTGAAGAGGAGGATAGATCTCAGACATTAGATCCAAGCACAAGACCCGACCATCGTTGAATCAAGAAGAACCTGCACACTTTTTAAAGTACAAGGAGAAGCGGGCGTACAAAATTCCGAAAGAAGGAGGACCGTCCATTTATGGGTAGGACACGTGTGGATAGATCGTCATTTCACTGACTGGAGAGTCAAAGGAATAGGTTTCCCTAACCTCTTGAAATCATGATTTAATCTAAGCCATCAGATCAAGGTTGAATCTGGACCGTTGATCCGACTCCATTACGGAGTTTCGTGGATCGAGACTTTGAAGTGACAAAAACACTGAACATCAAGAATGTCGAAATCGCGATATGCAAAATCGCGATTCAATCGCAGCCGTTAAATCAAGATCATATCTTGACCATTGATCTAACTCCATATTGGAGTTTTGTGAATCACAACATGGACAGGTAAAGAAAACACTGCAACAAGAATGTCGAAATCGCAATATGCGAAATCGCGATTCAATCTTAGTCGTTAAATCAAGATCAGATCTAGACTGTTGATCTAACTCCATATCGGAGTTTCGTGAATCGTGACATGGAGAGGCAAAGAAAACAATGCAACAAGAATGTCGAAATCGCGATTCAATCGCAGTCGTTGAATCAAGATCAGATCTAGACCATCGAATCATAGGACATGTGGAAAGCGATCGAAATTTCGCTGACTTGGGGTCAACGGAGCATAGTGTTGAAATTCACGAAATGAGAAATCGCAAAAGCTCTTTATGCATAAGTGCGTGGTCATATCCATTGATCACATCGATGGAAGATGGAGGTAGAAGCTAGAGGTGCTAAGCTTGGCCACAGAAATGCCGAAATGAATGCAAGATCTCATGAAGACAATCCAACGGTGCAAGTAAATTTGAACAAAGATCGGAGGGTTACTGTTCTCTCTCACAGTTAACTCCTCAGTGACGAATCTGTTAGCGAAACGGACTCATGATTGCCAATCAGTTGTTGTTTCAGTTGCTCGAACAGTTGTCTTTCGTTTGCCTAAGGAAATGCGAAATGGAACCGTCGGGGGTGTGTGTATAGAAGAAAATGAGACAGACTGCGTGAGGTTGGTTGTTTTGTATGAAAAATGAATGAAACTGTAAGAAAGGGAAAATCATAGAATGTGCAGTGTGAGATTGAGAATATGCACAGTGTGAGATGAAACTCAGAGAAGAGTAATAGATGATGAAGAAAACTTGAAGCAGAGCAGAATAATAGAACAATTTGAAGCAGATCAGAATGACAGAACAAGTTGAAGTAGAGCAGAATGACAGAACAAGTTGATGCAGAGCAGACCTGCTGAACAGACAGAGGAAGAGAAGAATTGCATAACAGTTACAAGAAGACCAGATTTATAGAACAAAGAAAGATTGGTAAGAATTGATTTATCTACGTAGTTGACTGTTTATTTATTCATTCATATTCTAGGGAGGTTGGGAGGTGCTTGGGAGGACTGTTGTCCTCAGAGGTTCAAGTGAGAGCTTGAACAAAGGAAGTTGTAGCTTCCATCTGGTTGCAGCCAGAGAAACAGGGTGGCAGGGTGGTGCAAGGGAGAACAAGTGTTCTCTGTTATACAGGTTGGAGCCTGTGTCACTGGAAGTTGGTGCTTCCATCCAGTTGGTGTTGTAACATTAATGGAGTTGGTGCTTCCTTCTAGTGGGTGCTAGAGAAACCAGAGAGTTGGTGCTCTCAAACAAGTTGCAGCTTGTAAAACAAAGGTAGCAGCCTCACATTGAGTTGGTGCTCAATTATAGATTATGTACAGAACTTAAAAGACTTCCTATCATTTCGAAGAAGAAGAGGTTTTCTCCCTTTATGGGTTTCCTTGTGAAAAATCTGTCTCTGTGTATACCTTATGTGTGATTGATGCTCTTTACTTTTACTGTCCATATGTTGTATATTGTTGATGATCACTTGAAGAAAGATTAATAATGTTCTAATAGACTTAAAATTGTTTAAGCTCAATTACAATTGATTCACCCCCCCTCTCAATTGTCTTAGTAATTTCAACAATCATGAAAGGAAAGATCAGGGAACCAGAGTTTGAAGAAGGAAAAGAGAAGGAACTGCAGAACATTGCAGTTATGGAGAAGTTCAAAGACGGTGATATCAATGCCATGAGTATCATAGTGGACTCTATAAAATACCACTTGATACCCTACATCTCCCATCTTGACTCATCCAAGAAGATGTATGATGCCCTAACAAACCTCTTCTCAGTCAAAAACATTGGACAAGTAATGAGTCTGAAGAATGAGCTCCGTGACATGAAGATGAATGATGATGAAAGCATAACATCATACTTTGTGAAAATATCTCAGTTAAGAGATCAACTACAAGCTATTGAGGAGATCATTTTAGAGAAGGAATTGGTAAACATAGTACTTAATGGTCTTCCCAAGACATGGGATGCATTTTCCGCAAGCATGAACACAAGAAAGGAGTATCCTACATTTGAAGAACATTGGACTTGTTGTGCTCAAGAAGAATCAAGGATCAATGCAAAAGAAAAACCTCAAAAGAAGTACAACGATCAAGCCTTCACAGCAAGATTCAAGAATTTTAGGAACAAAAGGAAGTTTGAAAGGAAGCCAAATCAAAAGAAAGATATGTCAGAAATACAATGCTTCAACTGTCAGAAATATGGTCACTACAAGAATCATTGTCCCGAGATAAAGAAAAGGAAGGAGACACATGAAGCATCAATTGTCGAAGAAAGGAAACCCTTAAGGAAGACCAAGCAGGATAAATCATACTTATTCCTCTAAAGACAAGGTAACAATATTCTTCATAGTTCTTGTACATATCTTGTTTGCATAGTCTCTATACATATCTTGTATATCTATCTCTTAGAAGATAATATGTTCCAAGAAGAACTATACCTATGGAAGAAAAACAAGATAAGTCAAACAATACACATGAAAGGATGAAGTACATCATGTGGAAGTTATTACAGCTGCAAGATAAGCCGAAATCAGTAATCAAGAAGAAATTGGAGAAAGACTTGTGACACCTTGCAGAAGGCAATACGGATGCAAACGGAAGCGTGGATTATGTTAGATGGAGGGAGCTGAATATATACTTCCAAAATAAAAACATGCACTCATACATGAAGCAAGGTTTAGGAGGGAGCTAATCATATAATCCATTGAAGATGATGAAGTATATATCCACGGTAGCAGCCATGAAAAATAGTACGTGTTCAGTTTGACTTCAAAAGAAGCCCTCTTCGAAAATAAGCCTTAAAGTATCCTTGGTTTTCCATCCACATCCATGATCCTAAGATGAAGGAAGAAGTTGGAATATTTAGAGCATGGAATCTATAGAAAACTCCATGGACCCAAGAGCTAAAGAGAAACATGAGGAAGAACATGAAGATTCCAAGAAAGAAAGAGAAGCCAGAACAACCAATCATTGTATAGAGAATCACACGATTACCAGCCTGATATGAATTCACTAAAAGAAATCAAGAAGAAGAACTGAAAGTTGTGATGAAGAACAATGTATGAAAGACTTATGAATGTAAGTGTTGTTGCAAGAGTTGGTTCTAGGCTGTAATAGAGCCAAGCCTTAGCACATTTTAAATGAAATAAATTTTGTCACTCGGACTTGACTTGGGTTGCATGCAAGTAAATTCTAAGATAACCTCGAACCAATTTTGATTGGAGATTGCCCCTTCCAACCCGAGAGGGATCTCTCAAAAATATGTCACAACAGAATATTCAATAGGCTTAACAGTGGGCAGATCTGTGGGTAACAGAATGATTTGGATTTTTGGGGTTGATGGGTTGGACCGGAAAGTAGTCCATTGGGCATGGAGTCAAATGATCAAGCAAGTAATAAGAGTGTTTCGGAAATGGAAATCCATGGAGTAGAGGTGATATAGAAGCTGATTACAAAGGGAAGGATTTATAAAAAGTATGGAAGTAGAATAAAGAGAAAACATATCAAAATGCAAGGAGCACTTAGCAATGAGTGAATTCCAAGCATAAATCAATGGAAAGAGATAGTTGGGACAGAGCATCTAGCAAGGATGAATTTTGAACCTTCATATCTCTACAAGAAACAACCTATAACCTGTCCAGCAACAGAGCATCTAACAAACAGATGAATTCCATTCCAAACACAGTTACAAATCAGGAAGCAAATGGAAATAAAACCAAGTGAAATGATGTGAAAACAAGGCAATAAGACATTCTCTGCAAACAAAATCACAAGAATCTCTTATATAGATCGAAAATGCTCTGCACTCTTTTATTAAACATGATAACAAGTGCTGCAGCCCAGGAGTACTACTCCCTTCTCCCATTTTACAAATATTCCTCATATACGTATTGAGGTCAAAATCCTCTCTAATCTAAAATATAACAACAGTTACAACCAATTCTTGAAACTTTCTGCCATAGAAAATGGGCCAAACTGTCGAAAACTAGGGTTGTGGTTACGGATCTGTATCTCTCGAATAGAGACATATGTGTATAAAATGAAAGATTCTTTTGTGCATATGTTTATTCTGAAAAACAACCTCTCTCAGTTCCCTGAGATCCATTTTCATTTGCCTCATATCTGCATTTTACGAACATGTGTCAAAACAGGAAAATATGAGATCCAAAAATTAGGGCTCGGAGATGGATTCGATTCTCCCAATATATGACACCTGTAGGAAAACTGAGAGAGGATTTTGATATTATATGTGTTAGGAACACAAACCTCTGACTGTTTCTCAAAATGATCCTCCAGTCGCTCAGAATCATCATTTTAAAATGATGACTCAGCACAGTAAAAAAACGCCACATTTCTGAAAATGAACCTCATCTTGCGGGAGACTTTTGACTGCCTTCACAATCTCCAAATAAAATTATGAAGAAACCAATGGAAATATTAGGATCTTTAGATGTCGATCGACTATTCAAACGTGGAAACTCTCCTCCCCAAGGCTGAGAAAAATGAGTTTTTTTATTTTTTCCCAAGGTCGTTTTTTGCATATGACTGGAGTCTCGATTTTGGGTTTTCGAGTTTTGGGGTTTTGGATATCATGTCTTCAAGAGTTATGACATGCAAGGAATACTGAATCGTGAAATCACAATGGGATTAATTAGGTGATAATCATTTGTCTTAATCTCTTAATTAATCACGATTAGCAATTAATCTTTAACCTTTCATGGATTTAAGTGTCGGGACTTCGATAACACTTGATGCGAGAAATCCTGAATCACGAAATTGTGATGGGATTGATTAAAAGTTAAAACATTCTTAACTTTGTGATTAGGCACGATTAAAACATGGGATTTAGGGGTTTTGAAAATCGCAAACTTGAAACTTAAAGCACGAAGGCAGCTCGAGTCGCGAAATCCTTATGAGACTTGTCAACATTAATATTTTTTATTCTTTAATTAACCTGGCTTATCCTTTAATACTTTAGTGAATTTGGGGATCAGGGTTGTAGTTATTAGGATATCTGTGTCGGCCAAATCCCTGACGGCAAAAAATCCGGAATCGTGAGCTTTTTCTCCATGTGGCTTAATGCTCGGTGTATGCGGTCATTCCACTGCCAATGCTTCCATTCATTCTCCTAAGTGACCGAAAGCCAAAATTTCAATATTTGTTACAACAGATTCTCCATCTAGGGATGGTGCTTTCCTGCAAAGCACCAAGAACAATAGACCACATGCCTTCATCCATTGGGCGACCTGAAATCATCCTTATCAAACTCTGAACTATGTTGCTTTACTTGCACCTTTACGAAACAAAAAAATGCTTATGCATTCATTGGGCTATGGAGTCATAATGCTTTAAACAAAACCATACTGAATTCCAAACTAAACCGGAAACATACTGAAAACCATTGTTGTACTCTAGTGCTCAAAGTCAAGCTTATTTACATACATCACCTACTCTAACCGATATCATTGCTTTGTTGAAGTATAGGAAAACTTCCAAATCAACCAAGTGAGTATCCGACTAACAAACTTAATTATACTTCCATATTTGAGAAAAAGGATGACAGGAGCAGCTGCAAATTTCAAAACATGCCCTAGGAGCAGGTACTTATAATTTTTAAATTCAAACTTCAAGAAGTTGGAAATAAAAAATCCAGTCCCCCATTTTGACTCCATATAAACTGCTACTAGATCATAGAAGGGAAGAGATATACCACTTTCACAATTAATCCATTCTTCCTCCTGTTGGGGAAGCTGTCTGAAATGTTTTTGTGCACTTTGTCCACTGCTGATTTTTTCTTCCATTGGTGCAAAAATGTCACATTGAAACTTACTTTTTTGTCGCTCAATGGTTGCTAAACAGGGAGGAGAGATCAATTGCTTCAGTAACCCCTCCTTATGTCCTTCACCTACTGTCCAAATATATTCTTGGTAGTTGTCATACATAGGCTGATCTCTTTCATGATGTTGTTGATTTCTTTCCTGTTGAACCAAAGTTTCTTGTTGCTCATCATCTTCAGAAACACTTTCACCACATTCATCAAACAAAGGAGGATTGTTGTAAATTTTCGTGTGTGATGAAAAATAAATCTTCTCTTCTTGTTCTTCTGGATATTCATCATAAATAGGTTCATCAGATAACTCAAGAGTGCCATCAGTCAGACAAATGCTAGGAATATCAATCGTGAAGCTATCTATCTCAGATCCACTCCTTCAAATCATAGTCTAAAGTATCTTCGAACAACAAACATTCTTCAAGGTTATTAAACATGGCAACCCTATCTTCTTCATGAAACAAAACAGTGTCTACAAGATGATCCTCTGGCCAGAAATCATCATCATAAATTGGTTTACTAACTTCCTCTAAAGTTCCATGGCTGACATGATTTAAACTTAGATTTTCATTTTCAATAATAGAAGAAGTTTCACTCACATGTTCAGGACTATGTGAATGTTGCAGATCTATGTAAGTAGGGGTTGCAACATGACTGTTCAGGAGAATATCTATCTCTTCTTCTGTT
Organism: Picea engelmannii; assembly: GCA_009831015.1. Lineage (NCBI taxonomy): Eukaryota > Viridiplantae > Streptophyta > Pinopsida > Pinales > Pinaceae > Picea > Picea engelmannii. The sequence continues at coordinate 1,302,608 of ML784821.1, forward strand.
AAAGGAAGAGGTGGTCTATGCAATTTATGGATCAAGCAACTATTGTTTTCTTTCTCTTCTGCATGTTGACCATGATGTTGAATATCTTCTTCTTGAATGTGATCACAAGAGATATCATATCCTACTTTTTTATCAGCCAACTCTTCTTCATACTGATTATCTTCATCGACTTGAGAAATTTTTTATATTCCTTCCTCCTCTTCAAGAAGATGTGTTTGATTTGTTTGTCTTATAAATTCTATATTACAGCAATCTTCAAAAAGTATTTTAGCTGAATAGATTCTTTTATAATGTTGATGAAAAAGTATGTGAAAATCTTTCAATGAAGGAATACTGGAATGAGGTAAATATTTATACCAAAGTCTAGCATCTATTTCCAACGAAAACATAAATAGTTTCATGAGGACATCTTCATGATGTATATTTAATTCATCCATGAGCTTGTGGAATTCAAACAAGTGTTGGGCGGGATTGTCGTCCACATATTCTCCAAATTTAGGAAGGACATATTCCTAAACTTTAATGTCTGGAATAGTGTTTGGAAAACCACAAACATTTGCAAAGTCTAGAGGAGCAAACCTTGCAGCAATCCGACCAGTGAATGAATCCGACATTTTGAGACCAGTGGAGTTGTCAGTGAATCATGTAGAGTCTTTGAATCAAGGAGTCATCAGGTGAATGATCACAGCCAATTGAATGCCTATCCCTTGTTCACCATCAAGAAATAGATCTGAACTTTTTGTCATATCCCAGGGATGATAACTTCTTTCCTCCGTCCCCGGCAACGGTGCTAGAAAATGTTGTCACGAGAGTTGGTTCTAGGTTGTAATAGAGCCAAGCCTTAGCACATTTTAAATGAAATAAATTTTGTCCCTCGAACTTGACTTGGGTCGCATGCAAATAAATTCCGAGATAACCTTGAACCACGTTTGATTGGAGACTTCCCCTTCCAACCCGAGAGGGATCTCTCGAAAATATGTCACAACAGGATATTCAATAGGCTTAATAGTGGGCAGATCTGTGGGTAACAAAACATTTTGGGCTTTTAGGGTTGATGGGTTGGACCGGAAAGTATTCCATTGGGCATGGAGTCAAATGATCAAGCAAGTAATAAGAGTGTTTCGACAATGGAAATCCAGGGTGCAGAAGTGAGATAGAAGCTAATTACAGAGGGAAGGATTTATAAAAAGTATGGCAGCAGAATAAAGAGAAAACATATCAAAATGCAAGGAGCACTTAGCAATGAGTGAATTCCAAGCATAAATCAGTGGAAAGAGATAGTTGGGACAGATCATCTAGCAAGGATGAATTATGAACCTTCATATCTCTGCAAGAAACAACCTATAACCTGTCCAGCAACAGAGCATCTAACAAACAGATGAATTCCATTACAAACACAGTTACAAATCGGGAAGCAAATGGAAATAAAACTAAGTGAAATGATGTGAAAACGAAGCAATAAGACATTCTTTGCAAACAAAATCACAAGAATCTATGATATAGATCAAAAATGCTCTGCACTCTTTTATTAAACATGATAACAAGTGCTACAGCCCAGGAGTACTACTCCCTTCTCCCCTTTTACAAATATTCATCATATATGTATTGAGGTCGAAATCCTCTCTAATATAAAAGATAACAACAGTTACAACCAATTCTTGAAACTTTCTGCCATAGAAAATGGGCCAAACTACCGAAAACTAGGGTTGCGGTTACGGCCCTATATCTCTCGAATAGCGACATATGTGTATAAACTAAAAGATTATTTTGTGCATATATTTATTCTGAGAAAAAACCTCTCTCGGTTCCATGATATTCATTTTTATTTGCCTCATATCTGCATTTTACAAACATGTGTCAGAACAAGAAAATATGAGATCCAAAAATTAGGGCTCGGAGATGGGTTTGATTCTCCCAATATGTGACACCTGTAGGAAAACTGAGAGACAATTTTTATATTTGATGTGTTAGGCAGAAAAACCTCTGACCGTTTCTCAAAATGATCCTCCATTCACTCTGAATCATCATTTGAAAATGATGACTCAACACAGTAAAAAACGCCACATTTCTGAAAACGAACCTCATCTTGTGGGGGAATTTTGAATGCCTTCACAAGATCCAAATGAAATTATGAAGAAACCAATGGAAATATTAGGATCTGTAGATTTCTATTGACTATTCAAACGCGGAAAATGGCCTCCCCAAGGCTGAGAAAAATGGTTTTTTTTTTTTCCAAGGTCATTTTTTACATATCACTGGAGTCCCGATTTCGGGTTTTCGAGTTTCGGGGTTTTGGGTATCATGTCTTCAAGAGTTATGACATGAAAGAAATCCGGAATCACAAAATCATGATGGGATTAATTAATCAATAATAATTTGTCTTAATCTCTTAATTAATCATGATTATCAATTAATCTTTAACCTTTCATGGATTTAAGTGTCGGGACTTCGATAACACTTGATGCGAGAAATCTCAAATCGTGAAATTGCGATGGGATTGATTAAAATTTAAAACACTCTTATCTTTTTGATTAAGCACAATTAAAACACATGCTTTTGGGGTTTCGGAAATCACAAACTTGAAACTTAAAGCACGAAGGCAGCTCGAGGCACAAAATCCCGATGAGACTTGTCAACATTAATATTTTTTATTCTTTAATTAACCCAGCTTATCCTTTAATACTTTAGTGAATTCGGGGATCGGGGCTGTAGTTATTAGGATATCTACGTCAGTCAAATCCCTGATGGCAAAAAAACCCGAACTCATGAGATTTTTCTCCATGTGGCTTAATGCTCGATGTATGTGGTCGTTCCGTTGCCAATGCTTCCATTCATTCTCCTAAGTGACGGAAAGCCAAAATTTCAATATTTGTTACAACAGTAAGCATTGCAAGAACCAAAACTAGAGGTTCTCCTAGATGAAGGGAGAATACTATGATGATTACTTGTTCCAGTAAACTAGACATATCTTTACATGAGTCATTATATCATCCGCAATATCCATGGGTTGGATTTCTACATTAGATGAATGCAAATATTGTTCTCTAGATCAATTTAATAAAGAGAATTTGAAGAGAAAATCTCAAGGCTTTGAGTTATACTAGAAAGAGACCCTTGTATGCAGATGTAAGAAGACAATTTGGAGGAGAACCTCCAATGCACAACAGAAGCGTGATGAAGACTTTTTATAATAGAGATATTGTATCAGAATGGTTACTCAGAAACTCAGGATGATGGATCGCTAATCCATGACAAACTCTCATGATGGTCGAAGAAGTACCACTTGGATATGTTCCAGTTTGACCCTTTCCACGATATTGTGAGCTAGCAGGAACCAAAGACGAATCCAACAATGATATACTTTATTGATCAAGGCTATATGAAGCCTTCAGAGAAAACCAGTGTTCCAGAAAAACCGAAGTACATATGAGATCAAGCATTACATTCTCCGTGATGAAGTCTAGAAAGGAGAAAGTGGTTCTCCAATACATATCTCCACAGATGACCAGATAAGCGGACATTTTGGTAAATCTTCTGTCCAAGATGAAAGAGTTTGCATACTCAAGTTGGAGCTTGTGGAGAGGACTTCCTTATTGAAAAAGGAAGAGATGACTCCCAGGTTAGGAGGGAGAATTGATGTGTTATTGATTTATGGACAGTCATTTTTCAGTTTGAAAAATGGTCCAGGATGAGCAGTTCCTTTCCAGATCGGAAAGTGGTTTGATCTGTAGGATCTTTTAATGACTATGGTTGAGTTTTAATTTTGCATGCGTTAATTAACCATTTGAGAAACTTAGTGAAAGAATGAGGAAAGAAGAGGAATTATAACATCCATATACACATATGTAGATCTGAAATGAAATAATAGATAGAAAACCATAACACGCAGATTGATAACGGAGTTCGGCACAACTTTTGCCTACGTCTCCGGGCCTTTGTCTCTGTGGGGGAGGCTTCTTTATTTATGTTCAAATTCTCAAAAATACATCACTGAAATGCCAAATGGATACAAGAATGATATGGTCATGTTCGTCCAGATCTCTAGAACCCTGCAAAGAAAACGGCACGCAAAACGGACATCCGGAGCTCCCATAAATGATCCGACAGCGTCTCCTCCTCAAAAGCTTCTCTACATAAAAATGACTTTGGCTTGGCTTTTCCTCAGCATAACTCTGCTCTGACTGCTCTCCCATGGCCTCAAATAGGCCTGGTTTATATAGCTTTGAAGTTGTTTTCTCATCTCCAACTTCCTCCAAGAATTTGGGCTCCAAAAATGCCCAATATCCCCCAAAAATGGAGAGAATCAACTAAAAATAGGCATATTAATAATAAAAACTCAAAATTAGCATACAAAACCCACTTTTAAACTATAATATGGGCATTAGGCCCCCTTCGTCGACACGCGCACCTTTATTCTCGGTCGTATGGGGCGCCATGTGGCCACGCGCCATGCGCTGGCCCCCTTTTGGCGCTAACCCCTGGTTTCTTGGCATATTCATAGGACCGTTGGTCCGTTAATTGTTGAACCGCGCCCTGCTTTGGATTGAACCCCAGGTCATATGGGCTGCCCGGGAATCAGGGGCTATCCCCTATCCAAATCGCCCACCAATCTGTGTCGCTCGCCCGGTCATGTGTGACACCGATAATACCAAGGGCTGGGGCTAGGCCCCGGCCCTTTTCCCGCCGACGAAACCTTTAACCAAAGTTAAATATAATTTATGTCGTATGAATAACAAGGTCCACCGACCGAGCGAGTGGTTATCCCAGCCCTGCCAGTCCACAGTCCCGACGGGAGGTCGCGGGTTCGACTCCCGGCCAAGCCATAAACTTTTACACATAAATGAACAACCAACCACGGGGTGCCACGTGGCTGCCCTTGACTGGGCCACGTGGCACCTCAACAACCAATCAAAATATGCCACGCGTCAAACACCGATTCGTCCACGTGTCTGCCACACATCCACTGTCGTAATTCCCTATCAGCCTGCCACTTCAGCTGCTGACGTCACCCGTGCCATGTGTCACCCTTACAGTGGTGACACGTGTCACCTCCGGATAGGTCCAACTGTACGCCAAACCGACCTATTACGCCCTGCCACGTGTCATCACCCGAGGCTGCCATGTGTCATCTGTTGGAGCTGCCACGTCACCTGTACAGACCGTACAGTCTACACTGTCAGCATGACACGTGGACTGTACGGACTGTACAGTCATCCCTTTTTTTTGCCTATTTGGCTTTTCGGACAAAACGTGATATCTTCTCCATACGGAGCCCGTTTGACGAAGTAAATATACCACCGAAATCAGGAAGACGAGACGGACGCAATGGCATAGGTTTCGTCGCATTCCGAGTACTTTCATTTTTTAGCATTTTTCAAGCCCTATCAGGCTTCTAGATCCGATTTTGGATCACACCTCCCCACAAAAAGACCTTTTGGTCCCCAAAAGGTTACTGACCAATCAACAAGCTCAGGATAGGCCACCCGGCTTGCTCTCT
>ML784821.1:1324913-1367527 GCA_009831015.1 Picea engelmannii
TTTTTTTTTGGATTATTTATTAAATTAAAACATCTTAATAATTAAGGGTCGTTACACGTTCATAGCATCCACAGTGGCTCAAATTTTCATGGATCAGGTCTTCAAGCTTCATGGCATGCCACACTCTATTGTTTTTTATCGCGACCAAACTTTCACAAGCCATTTTTGGCAAGAATTGTTCAATCTACAAGGCACCCAATTGCATCTCAGCACAGCTTATCATCCCCAGACTGATGGTCAAACAGAAATTGTCAACAAGTGTTTGGAAACATATTTGAGGTGTTTTTCCTCGAAAAAGCAAAATCAATGGGCTCAATGGCTACCCCTAGTTGAATGGTGGTACAACACTTCATACCATACAGATACACGCATGACTCCTTTTGAAGCAGTATATGGACAGAATCCACCTTCAGTTCTCTCATACTTACCTGGTGTCTCAAAGGTCCAGGTGGTTGACCAAACACTTACAGTTCGAGAGGCTATTCTTCGTACCCTCAAAGAGAATTTGGTCATGGCACAGAATCGCATGAAGCAACAAGCAGATCAAGGTCGCTCTAAACGTCAGTTTGCAAAAGGGGATCAGGTGTTTCTTCGATTACAACCTTACAAGAAAAATTCCCTCAAGGCCGAGAATTGTCAGAAGCTAGCACCCAAATTTTATGGTCCTTATACTATTCTCAAGCATGTGGAACAGGTGGCCTATTAGTTAGCATTTCCTAGACATTCGAAGCTACATCCTGTTTTTCATGTTTCATGCTTAAAGAAGGTGATTGGAACTAAGTGCCAAATTCAAACCACCCTTCTCGAGATAGCCGAAGAAGGATCCATTTGGCTACAGCCACAAGAATTTTTGGACCAGTGTGAGTGTTGCCTATGTCAGAGAACTATCAAGGAAATGTTAGTCCAATGGAAAGATACAACTCTAGCAGATGCCACTTGGGAACCAACTACCATTCTGCAACAATTTCCACATCTCAAGCCTTGAGGACAAGGTTGTTTTTAAGGGGGAGGACATGTTAGGGTCCTAACCCGTGCATAGGTAGAACAATATATTCGGATGTAATAAAGGTCAATATTAATAAGGCCTTGCAATAAAATAGAATAAGTCGAATGTAAGAAGACCTAATAGAAGCTTTTGCTTCTAGAAGGATATTCCTCTAGATGCTTCTTTTGATATACATATTTAGTATAAATAGGAGTCAAGGGTATGAGAACCCTAGCTTGGAGATTATTGTAATAGAGCTCTGATCGACTGGAGGTTTCCCCCTCGAAGAGGCCCATGAACATTTCTCTCAGAATCAAAGTGTTACTTATGTTGTTATTCTTATATAATTCCATTGTTATTGTGGTGATTGTTCTGGTTATATTGTTGTTTTTCTTCCATTTCTGGCATTTTATTTTTTTTCTACATACTTTTTATATCTGGTATATTACACTCCCCCCTTAGGAAGCAATGGTCCCCATTGTGCCAATTTCCCTTGGGAGACGGGGAGACTTCTTCTAGATCTAAAGCTTGGTGCATTGCTTTCCTTATTGAAGAAGTTGTCCTTCTTAGCTTGTTGAAGGCTATCATGAACCTGTTTTTGGAGGGGTTGGTTCCATTCAACCAATCTAGCTACATGCTCTACCTGAGTGTGGGAGGAATATGTCGGTGAATATGTATCATGAAGAGTATGAAGGGTTATGTTGTAACCTTGCTTGACTAGGCAGTATGGAGGCACCCCCGTAGGTGTAGCAAGAACATCTTGGTACTCTTCTACAACCTTGTCTATCTGCTTATGTTGGATAGAAAGGTCTTGGGATGAGGTTGCAGTGGTTGTAGTGTCCTTTTTTTCACCTTTCGATCAGATTGTGAAGAGGTTAAACTTTGTAGTATGAGAGATTAATTTTTGGCATTGTTTTAGTGGGACAATAGTCGGAACTACCTCTGGTATCCTGTATAGTTGACCCCCCATACTAACAATGACACTATGAGGTCAAGACTCATAAATAGAATGACACCTCCACATATAGGTTTGGCTTAATAAATCATCACATACTTCCAGTGGGGAAACATCACACAATACCTCATCCTTGAAGTGGTTGATGTCGTAGGATAGGCAATATTGTTGGCTGACATGAAGACATTGACATTGGCAAAGCCACCCGATGTTGTATGCTTGCGAGTGTGGTGTTGTTGGAAAATCCAACTGCTTGAAAACCACTGTTGAGATGATGTTCTTCTGGATTCCACTATCAACAATAAAATGCAATGGGGTCCCCTTCACCCACATCTGTGAATGGAAGAGGCGCTCCCCCTCCTCAAGATCCTCTTATGGTTGGATTGTTGCAGTTACGATAGTAGCAGTGGGTTATTCATAAATGATCTATCTCCTTTTATTATTTTCTAAATCACGGTCCAAGTTGGGGTTCGGCTCTTTGTCTTTGAGCTTGGCCACCAATTAATGTATTGAATGACATTCATCAATGTTGTGCCAAGGGATATTTTGGAACTCACACCACTTTCCAATGTCTTTTTAGACTTCTTGTTACCCTTATTTTCCTGCATATGGGGTTGGCTCTCTTGAGGTTGGCCTTCTTTACTGTGTCCTTCATTATGTGAGTTATAGTTTCCTTTTCCATTCTTCTCCCACTTACTATTCTTCTTGAATTTCTATTCAATTTTGATTGCATATCAATAAGCAACTCCCAGTGAGGAGATGTCCAAGAAATCCATCGTTGTTTGGATGTACCTGTGTAGACCACTATGGTACTTCAAAACCAGGTGCCACTAGGAGTCTTTGATACCTATATTTGAGTGCAAGGTATGAAATATGTTGGTGTACTCTAGCACCATCTGGTCTCTTTTCTTACGCAGAGTTTTCCATCTCATGTATTGGTCATCATAGTTTTTGACATGATAGAACTCCTCCTTTAGGGCATCTACAAAGGTCTCCCAAGTGGTTTCTCTCCCAAATAGTGTAGATTTATCCACATTGTACCTCTCCCAGTAACCTTCCCATCAAGTTATGACATGGGGAAGGGATTTAAGAAGCGCGAAGGTGATATTTTCACTCTCGTAAAAATTTTGGATAGAGTAATAACCTTCTAGTAGATTCAACCATTTTTCTAGAGCATATGCATCTATCTAGCCTTCAAATAAGGGGATATCAAAATTGACTTGTACATTGAAGGGTGTCACACTTGTGAAATGTCTTATTGTCAAATATTCCTCAGTCGCTGCCATCAGTAGTCTTTGAAGGATCTGAGCGAAGTTGTCCATCATCTCGTTACTTTGTCGCACGAGATATTCCTCGAGGAACATCTTGAAAGGATCTCTTGCTCTGTCATCTCTCTTTTATTCTGCCATGGGAGGTCGCTTGGGCTAGTGAGAGAAGTTGTCCTCAAGTGAAAATAGCTCAAGACCCAAATCTCTATACCATGACCTCGTTGGGGATCTACTCTGAGAAATAACAAGGAGTAGACTGCTCTAATACCACTGATCTAGATTATTTTGAGAATGACATGAAGATAGAAATATAACTGAGATATAACAATGAAATAAACAAAATATAGAAGAGAACACATAAATACAGTGAAACCCAACTTCTATTACTGAATAAGATAGAAAAACATTGTAGAACAGAAACTGGCAAAATGGGGTAGCCTATCTTTGAAAGGAAAGAAATGTTGGTTATGCTTCATTCACAACAAGATTTACATCACACTCCATTGCATGCTTAAAGGGCATACTTAACCTCAATTATATATGAGAGAGTGAGAGGAGAACAATTCTCATGATGCATGTGAGATAAATTGGACTAAGTTTATAAAATTCCATATCCATGTAAAACATTAGACCTTCACGGTTAGTCACCCATCCCAGTACTACTCTAGCCTGAGCACACTTAACTATGTAGATCTAATGGGATCTGGTGCATTAACACTATGTTGTATAAATTTACATAAGACCACTAGGAAAGCATTACATGATGTTTATAATTAACAAATGAAGATGACATTACATTCCATTCCCCATCAAAAGGGTGAATATCAAGGTTTATCAAAGCCATAGGCTCAAAATGGTGATTCAGTGGAAAAGGTGGATATCCATAGAGATCCATCTAGATCATCCTGTCCATATCTTCATTGGTAACATATAAACTGGGGGTTCCTTATGCGCTTTATCCTTCTTATATGCCCCTCCTACTTGTTCTTTTCTCTTATCTTTTATTTTCCATTGTGCCCCGGGCATTGTCTGTTGAACTTCTACTATGGATGGGCCAGGAATATCTCCTGCGCCATTATTTTGATTATTCCATTTCTCCTCATCTGGTTCTTCATTACTTTTTCCATGTTTTCCTTCCTCTTTTGGTTAGCATGTGTTATCTATTGGGACTTTCCATCCATCTTTCCAATATTTTACAATCAGACATACGTCCTCAGTTGTCAACCTATAACTGGTTGGAAACCACTGGTGTGATGGGTCCTTCTTTGCCTGCACATACATGTGGTGCATGCCCACTTTGAAATGTGTGATATCTTTATATGTTTCCACCATCTTGGATGATATGCATGGTGTATGCGTGATTAGATACATGATATTATCGAAGTATACAAAGAATGTGATATTGTTATCCTATTGTCTTCTCTTAATCATCATATGGCATAATTCGGCATAACTCCTGACTATATTTCCTTTTCTAGATGTGCCCATGCACTGATAGTAACTGGTTCATGCCATCTTACCAACGGAATCATAATCAAGAACCATGCATAGTGAAATTTTGTCCCCTTTTCCAAGGCCTCAATACAATCTTGCAAAAATTGGTTCAACAAGAAAGTTGTCGAGTTCATTTGAACCCCTTCGATGCATTTTTCTACAGCTGAAATTACATCAGTTGGTACTTCATCATTCCTACATTTGTGCAACAACTCACAAGCCAACACAAACATTTCAAATCGAACATTGTTATCATTGATGTTTTTCACACTCATTCCCCTTTTCCCCCTAAATGTATGGAACTTTCCCTTCATCGATTCTAAGAGGGCTCTCTTTCCGTCCTTGTTGAACGAAAGGGTCGGATCCTCACCTGCCTTTGGGAGCCATGTAATCCGTGCAATTAGTGCAGTGTCAATTGATACTAGGGGGTCAAGCCACAGTGTGCCCCCATGGACACAGTTGAGAAACAACTTCACAAGAGCACTAATTTCTAGACTGTGTCAAAAGTGTGGGATATCCAACAGGTTCGATATGCCTGCCTTCTCCAATCCTGTGACCCACTCTTATGTCTCTAGAAGGATTTCTCCTATTCCCGGTATGCTCCTAGTGCACAAACATTTTTCCATGTCCATCTCTGGGAATTTTTTCTCATCGGTAATGTCATGATCCATGAACTTGAGGCCTACAACCTTTCTAAGCATATATCCTTCAATTCTTACACCATGCAGGACTAGTGTTGTTGCCAGCAGGTAGTTCCCATTGGTTGGTACAGCGATTGGTGGCATGTCATCCATCCTAGGTGGAATCTAATTTATGTGGAATTTGGATTGTCAAGCTTAAGTTGACTCTCTGGGTACTTCCTCGACCTCTAGTGTCTCTACTGGTCTTTTTTCATGTTTTCACATTGTTTTTTAAGTCAATCCAACTTTTGGCAGGGTCATTCATCTTGTGCAACAAGTTTCGTCTTATATTTTGTGGTTGTTCTATGGTAGTTGTGACTCGACTCTGATTCACTTAAATTCACCCTAGTTCGCTTTGGTTTGCTCACACTTGCATGCAACAATGATTTACACTTAGAAACCATCCATTTTTTATGTGATTCCTTGCCAATTGTACATGTCTCATCCCACCTTAACTACCTTGTCCAATATGCCAACGTGGTTGATGAGTTGTTAAATAAATGTGGATTTATTACCAAATTCATCATGTGATTTTTTCCTCATACTGCCAATCTTTCATGATTTCTGACGGATTTTAACATTTAATATTATACGGCATCTTTATGACTTGCCATTCCTACTTCGTAGCCATCATTTCCATGCTTTAATCCTTTCAATAGTCTTGTCATTTCCAAACTGCACAATTTTTATTGCTTTTACATGTTTTTGTTTCGCAGTCTTTTTCCTCTGTCTATTATTTTCTGAATTGGGACAATTCCATCCCGATGCACCATAGTCATCCCTTCTGCGTAATTTCTTATGCCTTAGTACTATGTAATATTTTACTTTTTCTATATCTACTTTTATTTGATTTTCTTCCTTTTTCTACTTTTTATTTGATTTTTAGTGTTTTTCCTTCCTACTATAGTACAGCTACTATGATACATGTGTTCTAGCGCATCCCATATTACTATGCATATTGTAGGTCATCTCTATAGAGTTTCAACTGACTTCCATTCACCATTCCTCCAAGGACTTCTCCATTCATGGTTTCCAACTGCGCAACACTTGTCTTTGTTATAGTTTGAATCACATAGGGTCCTAACCAACGCATTCTAACCTTTCCTGGATGTTGCATGAACTTTTTGTCATAGAGTAATACCAAATCTCCCACTTGAAACTTTTTTTGTTTAATGTGTCGATCATGCCAAGCCTTCTCTCTATCCTTCTAAACTTACTGATGGAAACCTGCAATAAACTGATCTTCTTCAAGTTGTACTTACTACGATAGTCTTTCCTCTACTACACCAGAGTCTGAAAGATCAGTGATTGTTGCAATATCCAGGCTAGGTATAATAAACTCCATTGGCATCATTGCTTCTTTCCCATAGACCAACCTGAAATGTGTCTTCCCTATCATATTTTTACTTGTAGTCGTATAAGCCCATAACATTGTAGGAACTCTTAAGTCCTAATCGTCTCTCCCTATGTTGCAAATTTTTCTCAAAGCATTTTCCAAGATTTTATTGAAAGATTCCACTATTCCATTGGCCTAAGGATGATATGGTGTACTCTTTTGATGATGAATTTGAAACTCCTCAGTCAATGTTGCAATTATTTTATTCAAAAAGTGTGTTCCTTGATCATTGAGTAAGATGCACGAACATCCAAACCTTGTGACTACATTATCAAACAAAAACCTTGCAGCAGTCTCTGCAGTATAGTCTGTAACTGGGGATTCTCCTAGCCATCTTTTCAAGTACTATGTCGCAATGATTATCTAACTTGCCCCCGATCTTCTTTCTTGTGGGTTGATTGGCCCCACAGAGTCTATGGCCCATTTCGTAAATGGTTGCAAGGTAACTTGTGGATTCAAAGGCATTTCAACCCTCCTGGATGGATTTCCCACTCTTTGACATACATTGCATGACTGACAATATTCCTTCGCATATTTTTGAAGTGTGGTCCACCAAATCTCTGCACACAAAATATTTTGTGTAGTTTCTCTTCCTGCATAATGTCCTCCTACAATCCCATCATGTTCTTCTTCAAGTATCATCAATCTTTCATGTTCCAACACACAGTGTCTCAATATTCCATCTACACCCAACTTGTATAAATTCCCTGTGATCAAATGATAGTATGTTGCTTTCACTACCATTTGTTTCTTTTGTGCAACTATCATGTCTTATGGAGCCATACTTGTACTTAGAAACTGCATTATGTCTGAGAAGTAATCATCCACCATCTTAACTGCAAATAGTTGTACATATAAGAAGTTGTCATCTAAATTACTTTCATCTTCCCCTGAAAATATGTGTGATAGAAGATATGGTCCTGCATTCAGCTTCCCTGGTTTCACTACAACCTCAAAATCATATCCCCGAAACAATAATATCCATTTGCATATTCTCCCCCCCAACACTAGCTTGTTCACCAAGTATTTTAATGCAGAATGGTTTGTATACATCTTAAAGTGAGACCCCAATAAGTAATGTCTAAACTTATGTAGTGCATAGACCATTTCCAATCCTTCTCGTTCAGTAGTAGTATAATTCTTCTCTTCTATGGACAACTTTCTTCTTGCAAAAGAAATTGGGTGATCTATGTCTCCCTCCCCTGGTTGGGATAGTATTGCACACAACGCTATGGATGATGCATCCACATGTACATGGAACTCCTTGTTCCAATATGAAAATATCAAAATCGGCATGGTCACTAGTTTTTTCTTTAAGGTGTTTAAACCCTTCTGACAGTCCTCGCTCCATTGAAAGTTTACTTCCTTCTTCAACAGATTTTCCATCGATGTTGTTATATGTGCATATACTTTGATAAATTTCTTGTAATAGCATGTATGACATAGATTTTCCCTCGGTTGTCTGACTTATGTTGGTGGTTCTAAATCCAGAATTACTGCAATCTTGGCCGAATATACTAGTAATCCATGTTTGCAAACTACATGTCCCAACATAATTCCAAATGGTGTGCAAAAAATACACTTCTTCAAGTTCAACAAAATCTAATACTATCTACACCGATCCAACATTATCCTAAGGACTTCTATATGATCCTTCAATAAACTGACCACAATCCAATCATCCAAGTACACTTCACGGAACTTATGGATAAATTCCTTTAATGTTGCAACCACAACTCTGGAAAACATTGCAGGGGAATTCTTCAGTCCAAAGGGCATTATTGTATACTGATAAATCCCCCACTCTATCGCATAAGTGGTCTTGTGTCATTCTTCCTGTGCAATTTTTATCTGATGGTAACCCGAGAATCCATCTATGAAAGAATATGTTTCTTGGCCTCCTACGTTCTCTAGTACCTCATCGGTGAATGGTATTGGGAATGGGTCATGTAAACACACATCATTCAACTTTCTCAAATCCACACAGATATTGATTCCTCTTATCTTCTTTTCCTGCACTACCATTGGATTGATCCACTCATATTCTTTTATCAGTTCAATGATTCTTTCATCCAGCATCATGTCTATTTCAGCCTTCACCTTTTTCTTGTACCTAGGATTTAACCTGTAAGGAATATGTCGTATTGTCTTAGCTCCTAGTTTCAGTGAAATATTCATCTCACCTAAGTCCCATGTTATTCCCTTCATCTCTGAAAGTGTCATGGGGAATAGGTCCTCATATTCGTGCAACAATTATGTAATCTTCTCGACTGTCTCATCACTCTATTAATCCACTATCTATGAAAACTCTGGATTCTTTGTCGTCCAAAAAATGTTTACCTTCCACATATTTATTGGTTGGGTGTATGCGACGGATTCAAGCTCTATCCCTTCTACTACTCGTTCTCCTTTTGTCTCAGGTACTTGTACATTTCTGGGATATTCTTCATTGTTCTCTTCCTTAGCTACATTGTAGCACTCCAATAACTCGTGGACAGTCATAGTAGCTTTGTGCACACTACACACTGATACCACCTCCATCAATCCTTCTTCTGTGAATATCTTAGTTCAAATATCATGTAGTGCTGCAACTATTGATGGAGATTCATGTTTGAATGTAAATGTGACTTTGAACCTATAATCCAATTCTTCCCATCTTGTTTTCTCTCTGCGCATTTCCAATTCCAAATACTAGTTCTTTGGAATTGTGTCTAGTGTGCGTATAATTATGTGCATCCATTATGTTTTCGGTACTGAACTCCATAAAATTTTACACTGCTCAACATGACCTGCTAGGTCACTCTCCCCTGTATACTTCTATGCAATGTTTTCTTCCTCGTCCTCAAACCTTACTTGCATCAGTCTTCTGCAATGTGGTCAGTCTTTGATTCCTTCTTTGTGTGTAGCCCACCATCTAGCTAGAGTCACTTTTAGGACAACATCTAGTGCTAACTTCCTTTGTTTTCAAGTAACTGCAACTCAAATGCATTTAAAAATAATATTATATCAGTTAATCTATCATACATGGATGGATCACATATCTTTGTCCCAATCCAGCACTAGGATCGAGTTATGTATGCACACCGTCTAGTTGAGACTTCACGCATTCTCTGATACCAATGTTCTAGACCTTATTCACAGTCGGATGCATGTGAGTTGATACTTCTCCAGCTTAGCATGCCATCTGTAGTAGGTTTGAAATAATCCTCCATATGCATAGTCATGTTATACAAGTTATCAATGTCATTTCCTCTAGTTGGCTCTATGTATCTCTTCCCTTCTGATGGGTACAATGGTGCAGTAACTTTAAAATATCCAACTTCAAATATCATCTCCCTCCTCTTCAAGTTAATGATCGTCTGGTTATCAAAATCCCATTCTAGTCCCATCAATGTTGGATAAGGTTGATTGTCATCCATGATCTCAATCACCTCAAAGTCTACCACACTACGCACACTATCTATGTTCACAAGTACTTCTATCAAACAACCAATCAGTACTATCTTGTGTTGATTCTCGAGCCTTAACTGAAAAGGAGACCATACTAGCTTGTGTTTTCCCATCATCTCCCATGTTTTCTTGGGTAAAACATCCACGTCATATCCCAATTCCAAGATGACATTATCCACATTATACTCCCCAATTTGTGCACTGAATCTAAATTCTTCATTGGTCCTCTTCCTGTGTAGTACCTTGTTCACCACCCTTTTTGCAATTGGATTTTCCTCATGTGCAATGATCAATCATGTCATATAGTGTACTCAGTGTATTTTCATCTTTCATTATCTCTAAACAAATTCTCAGGAAATTTTTTGGTGTTCTTACCTTTCCAGTTGTCTTCTCAGGAACAGTGTGATCTCCTACATGGGGTACAAATGATGTTGATGCTCCTCAATCCTATCCAAGTGCTTATTTTCTTTCCCTATGATATATCTCTTTTTACTGTTGAGGATCAAATGTTGGCATAGGCCCTGTTGACTTCCGTACCCATTGCTCGGTCTTATTTACCTCACTCGGCATATCAGCCCCTATTCTAGCTCCTCTATGCATAACAACTGTTATTCTTGGGATCGGGGATCTGGAAATTCAACCTACCCATCAGATCCTTGAACCTTTGATCGAAGTCCCGTACCGAATTTGTTTGTACATGTTTAATATCCTTTAGTTCTATGATGTATTGTGACTCATACTTTGTCTTAGTAAACTCTTTCAACATCGCTTTCCTTATCTCTTCCAAAGTCCTGGCCTGCCCTATAGGTGTGGTACTCTACAACTTCATATACCAGACCAACGCATAGCCCCTAAATGTTGTGGCTGATTGCGCAATCTTCACAACCTTGTCCTGGACATTCTTTGTAGCCCAAATTGTCTCACAGACAAACAAATGTTGTTCTAGTTCCTCTGACCCAACTTCTTGGAACTCATGTAGTCTAAGGGTGTTTTCTACCCCTTTCATGTTTCTTTGTGTATTCCCTCCCCTTGGTGATGTTGGTTGACTCTGACTCTAACTCTGACTCTGCACATTGCTTTCATTCCTTTGATTGTCACTACTTTGTCCTCTTTGTTTGAGTAGGACTTAATGGTTATTCTATTACTGGAGTCGATTGAAACTCTTCTTCTCCTCCTATATATGGTATTTCCACAATTTGGATGATTGTGCAAGGCTCTCTCCCCTCGGGCTCACTGCATGCCTCTCCTTTCTTAGCCCCAGTATTTCACCTATTGTGCCTCCTTTCGTTGTGAATTTCTCCAAAATTGTCTTCTTCCTTTGGTATACCCTCTTCAGTGCTTTGCATCCTCAATCTCTCCCTTCATTATTCATTCTCTCCTGCTCTTAGAATATCCTCTTGTCATCCCCAAGTTCCCCTATGTTCGTGAGGCCCCTTAGCAGTCAGATTGCATTTTCATCATGCATTTGTCACACAACACTACCTTTATCCATCTACCCAATGATTTCATGAACCTCCTGCACGGACCTTTGAAAAAGTCCCTTTCTACGGAATTGTATGATTGGGTACAATCTACTGCAAACTCTCTAATGTATCCTCCTAGTATACTATCCAACCAAAAATAAATCGCACGAGTATTTGGGTTAATTATAGAATTTAGTTGTATTACCAAATTAGGAATCCAATTCCTCAGTGCTGCATTTTTGTACCTTTTAGTATTCTCCACTAATCTTTCTAGCCACTCAGATTGAATAATTGGAAATTCGCCAAAGAAAATTTCATGTAGTTTTGTGTACACATACCTTTGCATCCATTTCTTGTCACTCATCTGAGGGTTTTTGTTCTCTTGTCGAGCAAACTCACGTTCCTTCATTTCCAACCATTCTAATATCTCTTTCTTAGTCGGCCTCCAAAACCTTCACACAATCACAAATTCTAGGTCTTGGCAATGGAACCATTTGTTGGTGTTGCACGCAATTTGTAAGACCCTAGGTTTGATTTATATATCACCAAAAAAAACCACCAGACATCAGCCCTTTCGGTATCACCTGCATGCCTAGATGAAGTCTCACCCGAGGTATCTATTGGAACTGCAAGAACCAAGTTTTTGCAGTAGTGAGAGAATGGGAAGTTACTATGGTCTTCATTCTTTACTTATTGTTTCTATGCACATTGTTTTTTCTATGTTATTTATTAGCTACTTAGTGACTTCATATCGTATTATCATTATATTCTAGACTACAACATAACCCATTATTGTAACAATCATGATTATTGTGCAATGATAAAACATAGGACCAATATAATCTACTATGCATCCAGACAGAATTCATAAGCAATCACATAAAATACATGTAACACAATATTTAACGTGATTCACCCAACTCTAGGCTACGTCCACAACGACTGGCTTCTTTATTATGTGTTGGTAATTGCTTCAGGCTTGCGCATTATTCTTACAAAGATATTTCATGATTATCTTTCTCTTCCCCTAGCCTATCCATTCTACAGTGCAATCCTCTCTCTCTCTCTTTCTGCATCATCTCTTACATTCAAACATTGATTCTCTCCCTTCCCAACCTCTTCTATAAACCTTCTACTGACAGGTGTTCTCAGAAGTTTGGAATAGACTCCACACTATTGCCTGAGAATAACCACATGAAGGAACCCCTATTCTCCCAACCCATTACATATTTATACATACAATATAGGGCTTAAAACCCTACTTGGTTCCCCCCCAAACCCTATTACAATGCATGAAAACTCCAGTTAATTGGTTGTTCGAGTTGCTTTCTTCTACTTTTTCACTCTGACTGATGTTCTTCCTGCTTTTGTGCATCCTTCCATATTTAGCATGTCGGGTTGTCATCCTTCCTTTTCACCTGCTTTCTTCTCCTACTTTATTATTCTTTGAATCTCTTTGCTTTATTCTTCTCTCTGCTTTTATTCTTTGCTTACTACGTGCTACACTTCTGGATGCACCTTAGTTGTGCACTCCATAGTCTTCCTTCTTCATCCGCACACCTCTTCTATGCACTTTTCCTATACTTAGTAATTTTACCAAAATTGTATCCCAAAATTTCCTGTCCAACAGAGGTCTTAGTGAAGCAAGGCATAAGATTTGAATGACAGTATTTACCACACCCCTGGAAGGACGTAGCTATATTCGTACAGTGATATTTCACTTGTGAAGCTCGCAATGGGGTGGTCTATTTCCAACACATCTGACTTATGGATCATCTCTGACACAATCGACCCATTAATATTCCATACTTCCTATTCAGGACATTGCAAACGATGACAACACTCATGCAAAGAGCAAAGAACCCTTGGGAGGATGTATCACAAAATTATCTTATCAAGCTTTTGGTGGAACATGCACTGCACAAAGAAGGACTCACTTGGAATAGTATCGTTTGGCCACCTATTATACTCTTTGAGGATGAAGTGTTTACACTTCAGGTATCCCAGAAATCAATGGTTTCACTTCTAGTGCCGGAAGAGGTTGTGGTTGCAAATCCACCGCTAGATAACAGTGTCACAGATATAGTAATCCCAGATGTTGCAACTCCTCCAATGAATAAACCGAGAAGGGTGACTAGGGTAAAGGAACATCCTACCACAACTCTCAAAAAGAAACGCCAATACAGTGATGTTGAAGTGACTAGCACCAAACCCCCTACAAAGAGAGTTAGAGGGTTTAAAAAGAGGCAGCCCCACATTCCAAAGAAACAAAGAATATAAATAAAACCCTTCGCTAACACACAAGAACTAGTGGAACGAAACAACCTGGAAGTGGATGAAACAATAGAGATAAAACCCTCCGTTGACACATAAGAACCAGTGGAGGAAACCAATCAGAAATCCAATGAGGGAATGGACACATAGGCCTTTGCTAACACACAATAACCAACAAAGGGAACCTTGGGAGAGGGGATTATATCCCTCCTTGATGCATATTTAGATGAATAATAACCAGAAGTAAAAGCCCCTACTATCCCACAAGAACCAGTGGGGAGATATTTTGGAGAACAGGTTGCAAACCCACAAGACACATAAGAGGAACATCAAGCTAAGGCTCATGCTGACACATAGAAACTAGAAAAGAGCACTCCTTAGTAACAATTATCCAAGCCTCGGGAAACACAAATAGAGGAGCTAGAGTATGAGGATCTAGAGCACTCTTCTAGTCCACAGGATCCTCCACAAGAACCAAAGACTCTTGTTGACCCACAAAAACCAGCAAGAGACACTCTTGATGAAACATTTTCTACTCCAGAAGAGAAGGAAGAATTAGAACCAGAGGACCTTACTAGTCCACAAGAACTAGTAGGAGGCACTCTTGGGAATATCCTGCCAACTCAAAGGATTCAAACAAAGAAGCACATGAAATGGAAGAGTTTGATGATGCACCAGGAAACACTTGTGGAGAGGACTTTGTTAATGCACAAGAACTAGGAGAATAAAAACCAAAAATAGAGATTGTCTATCTTGAAAGGAAGGTTACTACCACACCCTCGGTAAGCATTCCACACTCGTTACCTATACATGCATCTTTAGTTAAAAAAAATAGAATGTTGAGAATGAAGAACTGGAAGTTGCAGCTCAATTTGAAAATGTGGAAGGATGAGCTTGATGAACAAAGGGCACTTGAGAAATCAGGTTACCCTGCAGCAAGTCCTCTTGTTGCAAGGGAACCCTTCATCAGATTACAAGAAACAGGTGCAATTAAGGAAACAAGGGAAGTCGTTGTCCAGACCACACACTTTATGTTAATTTATGAGGCCACTTAGATTGAAACAAAGCAAGAACTAGCTGAAAACAGAGGAGTTACAATAGATCTTGACACCATTGAAAGGAAGGAGGAAGCAGGAGAGGTCGACTGTAGTTTCAGTGACCTTTATGGTCACCTTGATTTCTCTAACCCTGAATTATTTTTGGTTGCATACGGACATGCAACAATTTTGGGCTAGGGGAGATGACAACTGCCTAAATTAACATACTTTTAGCACTCATCTAGTACCTTTTCCCTTACCATTTTCCACTAATCATTTCTTTTTTGACATCGTCCTTATCCAGTCTTGTCGCACCTTTCACCAAGTTATGAATATTTCCCCATATGTCATTGTTATACTAATCTTACATATTTCTTAAGAAACTTGTTACGTTTGTGCACTAACATTGCTATACAGGACAAATTATAGTCGTTGTAGCTTCTTACAGTAGTTGCAACTCCTTACAGTGGTTGGAATTCCTCTTTGTTGTTTCAACTCTGAGCACAATACAATTGTTGCAACTCTAATTGCACTCTTTGCTACTGCAACTCCAAGTACGACATTGTTGCTACAATTTCAACATCGTTGTTGCAATTATGAGTACGACTTCATTGCTGAAACTCTGAGTATAAAGGCCGCCAACACAGTAGTCAACAATACATCCATAAATCAGGGAATGCCCCTCACATAGGAAAGTGACAAGAGGCAAGTGGACAACCAAAAGAGAAATCGGTTTTCCAACCAATTTTCGCTTAGTTGATTCGAATTAGTACATGCTCGATCTTTACTAAAATTTTGCAATATCAATGTAAACGGATGAACAATTGATTCTCATGGCTATCCATCCATCCCTTTGTGTTATTTTAGACATCAAATATACTTTATAATAACCCCATCTCCCTAGAGCTAAGGAGGAGAATCATTCTAGGGATAGCATTCGGTTGTTATTGTGAATTTCAGACCTCTACAATACAATTTATTTTTTCTCTCCATGTTTGTGTGATGGTGTGTTGAATGTTCATGCTATTTTGATTTCATAGACTAGTGCCTTGTTTAAGGGATAAGGCCCCCTCCTTAGTCAGGTATTGCATGTATATTAACAAGTAGGATTAGCATTTTATTTCTATTTATTTGATTCTATATTTATTTCATATTCTTATAATGATGTAATTCCAAGATTTTGTAATAGTTAATTGCAATTCAAGTGTGGATAGTATTTAGATCTTTTGGGTTTTGAATTTTGCAATCATAAGTTGCAACTTAGTGTTGATTCAATTTTTTAAGTTTGTAAGTCACAGACATTGTCACAACTCATGTTGTTGCCATTCCCATCATTGTATCCCTTGTGTTGTAGCTCTTTTGTTGCAACTTATGTTGCCACAACTAGCATTGTTATAGTGTTTTGTGTTATAGCTTTGTTGTTGCAACTCACATCGTTGTAACTCGCATTGTTGTAACTTTTGTGTTGCAACTTCGCATGCAGCTTTACTTCATTTCTCTTTCATTTAGAGTTACGGTAGTTTTATTATTCAACAATTTTATATTGATATTCTTTTGATTCCATGATCAACATTGGATGTATGAGCATCTAAGGCCAGATCATCATTATACTTGAGCAAGTCGCCATTAGTATAATTTTACTCTCTACAAGTGTGATTTATTTTCCGCAAGTATGATTTACTTTATGCAAGTGTGATTTACTTTCCACAAGTGTGATTTATTTTTTGCAATTGTGATTTACTTTCTGCAAGCGTAATTTAGTTTACACAAGTGTGATTTCCTTTTTTTTCAAGCGCAACATTTACTTTCTTGCAATTCAAGAAGTAGTATATCTTGGTGACTTAAGTGAGTATCTTGAAATCTAGATTTGCAACATTTAAAGTACTACAACCCTTTAGTAATTACAGCAAATCTAGATGGCATTAAAAGTACTACAACCCTTTAGTAATTACTACAGAAATTGTTGTTTTGAGTAGAAATTGTTTGTGTTAGAGACATAGATGGCACAATCTAGTTCAAATGAGGTTTTCAAGGCTAGTGAATCAATTTGTGCTAAAAAAATCTGTGAATTCCACTATTCCATGTACAAGTTTTGTAAAATTTAATAGTCAAATTGTAAAATTTAATTTGCAAGTTTAATGGCGTAAAATCCTCCATTTAGACCTTAGTCAAAGTATTTTTGCATTGTCTTCGAGAATTTCAAAATTGACTAAGGCATGAAGTGTATGTGGATATTTAGGCCACGCACAAGATGCATGGACAGAAGGATAGGAGCTTGATGTTCCACGTTCCTCATTTTTCATATGGGCTAGGCAACAAACTTCGAGAAATCAACCAAGGAAAGACATATGTGAAGGTGTGGGAAAGGTAGAGTGGAATATCAAGTTCCACTCTTTGCATTCCACATAACAAAAGGCTAAGGCAAAAGGAAGTGAAAATCTTAGTACTATACAGTGTTATGAGAATGTGAAAATTTAAAAGACTCATATCTACATTTTCACTCCACACAGGCTAAGAGTGATGTGGAGGTTATGTTATGTGGTGGTTGGACCATCCAAAGGAAGGGAGGAGTGGAGATTGCACTTAGCACTCTACACAATGTAACCAAAGAAAAATATGCAATGAAAAGCATGCAGAGAATTTAGGACTTGTCAACCTTTGCAACCATACCTCTATGTTGCTTAAAAAAGTGCCTTTGCAGATTAAAGAGGAAAAGGAACCCCCAAATGAAAAAAGGTTAAGGCCTACTTAGAAAGGACATGGTCACAAAAAGTGGTGGCACATGCTCCTTATGGCCAACATGGTTATCTAATGAATCAAATAATGCCACATGGCATCAATGTAGGAAAGCAATAACCATTAAGGAAAATATTTTTAATGTCCTTTGTTGGGAATTCATAAGAGACACGATGATCATGTGGTTTATCTTGGCATCATTTAGAGGTGTTTGGGAAGTTGATCGGGGGGGCAGTTGTAATGGCTACTAGATACTCTTGGCCTTCCATGAGGAAGAGGATCTATGAGGAGAAAGGAAATAGAGAGGCATGCCCGATCTAAAGAGGGAGCATTAACATTAGAGAAAATAAGAGGGATCTAAGGAAGAGTGTTGGATATAGGCCATAGACATTTGGTAGGAAATATGGGTTGTTTGAATAGTCTCTTGGCCTTCATAAAAGAAGGTAAGAAAGAGGACCAGGGACAAGAGTTTAAGAACTCAATGCACCTATCTCAATGAGAAAAGAACAATTTCGAAGATAGTGATAAGATCAAACATCGATTCTATCCATGTTTATAGAGTTTAAATGGGCATGTAACAATCTTAGAAAGGAAATATGACCTAGAGCACAAAATAAATGGTTTTCGTTGTAGAGGAAGATTGAGATAGGCGCATAACATAGACATCATAGGATTGTTTTACTTGTCAAATAAGTGAAAGGCATAACATAGCTTGCCCACGGTTATGAATACTATCCAAGAACACTAGCATAATGTATTTAAGGTTCAAGGACTAGTAAGAACACTCAATAAGAGTGTGGCCCCTTGCATGTAATCCATCTACTAATAAAGAGTAAGAAGCCATTAATTTGCTTGTTTTCCCAAATGGGTTTCTAGGATAAAAAAATCTTTGTGTTGTTACAATATATGTTTTTTTTTCTTCATTTAAATTGCAGTATGTGTGTAATATACAAGTAGAATTAATAACAATGAAATAGCAACTTTGGAAGGAGACATGGAAATTGACTAGCATTCGAAATGTTTGGAAAAAAGAGTATGTGGAAACAAGTTTAAAGCAATGGGATTTTAAAAAATAATTGATAGCACCTAGAGTGTTGACATGTCTCGTTATTTTGGGGAATATAGCTTTCTAGAAATTCATAATTTTTTAAGATAGGAGCATTTCTATCTTTCATATTCTCTCTC
This sequence comes from Picea engelmannii, assembly GCA_009831015.1. Lineage (NCBI taxonomy): Eukaryota > Viridiplantae > Streptophyta > Pinopsida > Pinales > Pinaceae > Picea > Picea engelmannii. The sequence continues at coordinate 1,343,837 of ML784821.1, forward strand.
AAGTTTACCATATGACTTTAGGAGTTAGAGTCTTGGTGAAACAAAGGGGTCCAATTTGTTTGGAGTTGTCAATTGATAATTTGAAAGCTTGGGATTTTTCGACGGAGCAAAACAAGGGTCTCTTGAATTTAGTAGTGCTACAAGTATTTTATACATTTCAAAGGCTCACTATTTTAATTTTAAGATCATTCTCTATTCTAGTTCCAAAAATTATGCAAAGATGATGGCCTTTAAATCTATTATTATCTATATCCAAAGATAAGTATTTTGTTCAAATTCAATTTTTTGGTGATTCATCTCTAGTTATCAACTAGATTAAAGGGAGCATTTAGATTCTTAGATTCATGGAATTTTCCTTAGGCTCGGGCTTTTGGGTAATCAAATGAAGATTATTACATATTCATTTGATTTTATCTCATTTTCACAATTCTAAAGATACTCAAATGAAGTTGCATAGAAGATATTAAAAGGAGGACATAAAATTATTGAAGACTTATTGGGGGTGGAAGAAATTAGACTTTGAGTTAATTCCTCTTCTTTACGTCATTTTTATGTTGATGCTTTTTTATGTCGTGATCTTTTATGTTTTTATTTTTTTCTCATTAATTGTGTCATATTTATGTTTTAAGGTCTTCCACTTGGAAGAGAGTAAAATGATATGATGGAGCAGTTTGATATTATGTTTTCCATACTTATGTAATATTTTCTTGGAATGTACAAGAGAATATTGTAGATTTGTGAATAGGCAACATGGTTTTTGGTTTCATTTTGAAATTCTTTTTGTGGAGAACATGTTTTTGGATCTTATTTAGAAACCGTAATTTTTTTTTGAATCAAGTAGTGCAATAGAACTTTGATCCAAAATGGATCAGAACCAAAGAATAGGAGTAAGACTAGATACCTAGAAAGAAATTCCCCAATTAAAGAAGGTTAGCAAACTTTGTAAAACAATGTAAATGTAAAACTTAAATAAGATTAATATGAAATTGAGAAGCCCCGGATGGGGTGCCACGTTGTAGAGACGAGCCACGCGGGTTAACGTTGGTCCGCACCATTAATTTAACCATCGATGACCATCCCCTCCACAATTAAATGGGAACGAGCCCGTGCAGCATCAACTAGGAGATGATGCCCTTCACGCAAGTGAACAGTACAGCGCACCAGAGAACTAGGAGGCCAGCCTTAATGGCCATGGAAATCACCATCGTCCTCCTCCTTATCACCCACCTCGACAKCTTTGAGCAGCATTCGTATATAGCAAAGATGAATTTYGCAGAGCCGAATTTCGCAGAACCACTGGAGTTTTGGAACAAAGCCATCCATCTGCAGGGAACCTCGGCCATCCCCAAGTTCTTCATCATGCCCAAAGCACGAGGAAAGCCACGCAGGGTCACAACTTGGTACATAGCCAAATCRTGCAGGCAGAGGCAGAAGAAATTCGAGCAGGCATTGGCCTTGGTGTCCTCGCGAAGACACAGGAAGTCYGGGAAACCTCGAACGCCTACAATGGCGTACGTGGAAGAGATCACCCTGGATGAGGCCATGCAAAGCTACCCGRAGCTCCCTCTTTTCACCATCCTYGATAATTGGAATCCTCCCACTGATTTTGGCACAGCAGACAAGACTTCGCCTTCGGGAAAATAGCTTGGCTCTAGTGCAACTCGCCCGGCAGAGGAATTCACCACATGCTATGTTGAGGAAGAGACACAGTCCTGCACAAAAGGAAAAAATGACCCACCCACTGGTGCACCTCTGGAGGAGACGACTCAGCTAATCAACTGGCAGGCACATCATGACAGTGAAGCACATGCAGGCGAAGGAGCAACGAGGCCATTTCCCTTAGCCTCTGTTGAGGGTAATTGGCAGGACCAACATCCTTTCACCAATCTGAGGTACCTAGCACTAATCTTTGACATGCAGAGCCTGCTGGATGATCAGATCTTTCGCATTTCTCGAATCGACCATCGACTCAACATGTTGTTTGCTGCACACTCCAGGACTCTCCCGAAAAGGCAATGCCCTACATGCGTGCAAGCTTACGTGTTTCTTGCAGGATGGTAAAGGCACGGGGATGAGGATGAGCCAGCTGGATAAAAGGTTCAGTGATGTTCTTAGTTAGCAATCATTTTTTGTTTCCGAACAAGGTTTTAGTCCAGTTAGATCATAGTCATGCTGCAACTAGGTTATTAGTACACAGTCTGACCTTAATGGCAAGGCGTCCTGGTTTCCTTCGGGCAAGACAACACTCTGATAGTTTTGTTTTCTTGGAAACAAATGGCATAGAATGCCCAGCTATCTCGGTTTCCTACTTAGGCAGGACAGTTGGCATCATAAACAGACTCTGTAACGATAATATAAACAGGTTCTTCCCTTTTTACTTAAAAAAAAAAGAGATGAAATTGAGAAGAAATTCCGCAATTAAAGAATGTTAGAAAACTTTGTAAAAAATCTAAATGTAAAACTAGAATAAGATTAACATGAGATTAAGAAAGAAAAATGAACTCTCCCTATTTCCTCCTTCATACTCATTTGCAATGAGCCTTTTGGATATTCCTCCTTCATACTCATTTGCAATGATTCTTTTGGCTAAGGAGGAAGATGCATAGAAATCCAATAAAGCATCATATTGCCTCCTTCATACTCATTTGCAATCGGTTTTTTTTAACCAAAGAGGAAGAAGCATAGAAAGCCAATAAATCATTGTACTAGAGATTGCCTAGATTTGGGTTCGAGAGTGAACATTGTGATTTGATTGTGGTGTAATTTTTACCATTGAAATGTTGTTTTCATTTGTTTTTATCTGCTCTAATGTGTGGTTAACAGTGACAAAAATGCCCACTTCAATTTCTATTTCTGTTGATAGTTGGATTTAGAGAACCATTTTCCTATGAATGCCAATAGCTCCAAAATCCTCTCCATCCATCCATTTCTTTCTGAATTGGAGATGCACGGATGTTATCAATTGATTGTTGTTATATACAGTGGAATTTCTACTCCTATCCTACAAATTTGGTGATTGTTGAAACAATACACAACGTATGATTCTTCCCCGTGGCCGTACATCCTTCCTAGACTGTAGATTCCATGCCTGAGATGATTTGATTCAGAGCCTGGTCAATTCTTTTCACTGCTAGACAATTTGTCTCTTCCTTAGTCGAATTTGTATATGTTGGGGACGTTTTCTTGCTCCCACAGGTGATGGTCTCTCCATTTTGTTGGTTGATAATTAATGTATGGTGTGTTTATGCAATGCTTCTAGCTACAAGATGAGTAGCCATTACACCACCTTTCAAGAGACTATTTCACCATAATCTTAAGAAAGAAGGTCTTCCATGGAGACCCTTGATTAATTAAATGCATGTATGGTTGCAAATAATAAAACGCAACAAAATATACAAGCGTCGAATAATAGGAATTCATGGCAACCAAATTCTTAGGGCCATATTTAAACATAGTCACATGCATCATGCAAAATACATATATTTTCATATCAATAAATAGCATTAAATCACATATTCATAAACAAAGACAGAGCACTTATATTTTAATGGAAATATTTCAAGAAGTTGGCCACATACGAGCGATTTTCCACCCAACCAAGGCATCTAGCATGGATAGCACCCCCAAGTCAAACTATGAGGTCATTAAGGTGAAGGAATCAATCTAATATGCTCACTACATAGCATTCAAGGAATCTTATCCAACCGTAAAACAACCATGGTACTCGCTTTCACTGCCCTAAAAAGCGCAAGGAATATCTTCCCTTTCTCTACTCAACAGTGCCTCAATGATATTATTCCCTTCTAATGCTCTTTAGTGTAGATACAAAGAGTTCACTATATTGAATTCTTTCTAGTAATACCCTATAAGATAAAAACTTGTCTCTCAAAAGACCAATGGGTAAAAATACATATTGGGTGAAGGCTTCCTAACTTGCCTAGAATCTTTGCTTGCCTACATCAACCTCTTTATCTTTCAAGATTTACATATTTCTCTGTAAGTGTTGATTTTGGTCAATATCTAGATTGGTTCATGATTAGCAAGGGATAACACAACATGAAAAGTGTAGACCGTGAATGTGAGAATGATAAATTGTATGAAAATTGAGAGAGGTCTAAGGCAATGATGGCTAAATTTCCTTTTGACGAGAGAATGTAGTACTCATTTACTTCCCCATAATGATTATACTAAGCCCATTCTCTAATAACTACATGATCAAACTTCCCCACCAAAATATAAATGCATCTAATGATTGGCTTCCTAAGTCAATGGAAGTGTATGAACTCATTTAAAGCACATGATGGATAAGCAATGAGATCATTGGCCAACACTTGACAATAGAGGATTATTTTCCCATAAGCCCCCTTTCTTCTTCCCTTCTACTAGAGTCATATGCTCTCTTGTGCTCCCTACAACCACCTTGGACCATTATATATGATATTCCAACATTAATATTTGCATAGCTTGAGTTCATTCTAGCAATTGTACCACACGGTCCATAGAAGTATATGTACACCATCTACAATGCCTATTTATTCACTAGTTGGGCCTTGGCCTTGATTTTTACACCAGGAGTTCATATAGACATATTTACATAATTTATACACAGGGTCATTTATTTAATCTCACATGGATTTACTCTCGTCATTATAACCATGCATTTACAATTTATACCTAATCTAATACAATATGTTCTAGGGGTCAAAATTAAGGTATTAAATGTGTGTGATATCTAATATTATATAATATAACTAACATATTTCCAAAGTTAATGGAAGATAATAGGGGTGGTTATAGTTGCTTAAAGATGGGACAAGTTTTTTTTAGATGGTTTCATAAATTGCTAATTAAGGATCTCAATGGAGAACCAAAATGAGACATGGAAAAAATAGGAATGTGGTGATATGTAAAGAGAAATTCTTGAGGACTATTGGGTTGGGAGGAATTCAAGGGTCATCATTACATCTCGAGATAAAAAAATTTGTCCCCGATACAACCTCATCAGAAGTTAAAAACCATTAAAACAAATGAGATCAATGGTCCATGGTTGTGACTTCACATCTTGCATAGATGCTTAGCATAATATCTAGGTTCAAAGAAAGTGATTGGGATGGAGCCCTTGTTCACCCTTATAAACAAGTTCTTACCCTCAAAAATTTGATGAACCCTTGAGCCATCTATTCTAACAATAGTTCTACTTATTATATTAAAGGAACTTATAAAGAGTGGCTAAATGTAGCATATATATATACACATTGGCATCCTTAACCTTATCATATGTTATATGTCTTTTATACACAAGCGTAGATCCATCTTCACCCCAATTTTATCAAGCATCGAGAGGGATCAAACCCCTCAAGGTGCAAACCTTTTTTATAGATTGTAAACTTGAGGAAAGGTTTTCACCTTAAGGGATTTGATCCCTCTAAACTCTTGATAGATCTGGGATTAAGACGGATCTAGGTTGGTTGCACTTTCCCACAAGTTGTCAAAATTATAATCACGTCCATTGTATTCGCATTATATGTTCTCATGTTTTTGTTCTATTTTTGTAGTTGTATTCACATGCTCTCCACATTATTATGTTTTCATTATATTTTAATATTTTTGGACATGTTATTCATTCTCATTCTATTAGTATATGCAATGCAATTCACCTCTACCTCTAGCCTTTGTTAATTTTAAACATTGTTGCATTCACTAGTTCAATGCTAAAATCAATGCAATATATCTATATTAACATTATAACAATAAATATTGTTGAAACATCATGTTAATCCAATTTTGAGCAAATCGAGGCATGGTATCACTTTGAGTAAGTCCAAAAACAAATTGCATGTTTACATGCACACTGACCAAAAAAATGTGGTCGCTCTACTAGGGTTTCTATTCTAATGTGTTCAGCCTCATGCCAAATACCAGCACAGGGGGTGGCATCCCCCCACCCTCCTCGTCGCCTCCTCCTGACATCGAGGCCTTTCATAACTTAATCTCATCTCTCAAAAAATCAACGAATCAGTCCCCTTTGTGTTTCGTCAAGAAACTGGACGATATTCCAAAGGTACTCGTTCATTTGACTTCAACTCACCCTTTTGTGATTCGTTTAGCAAAAAATGGTCTCATAGGCCAATTTACAAGGTTATGGCCTTCCTCCAGATCCCTGAATCAATGGTTGGATCTAAATTGGAAGAAACAAATTCAGGGTCACATGTCCTCAGCATTTTGTGGTAAGGGTTTCTTTGTCTTTCTGCTTGAAAACAAAGAGGATATGGATCTGATTTTCAAAAATGGACCATATTTCATGGTAGCAAGGGGAATGTATTTGAACAAATGGACTCCTGAATTTAGTCCAGAAAATGATATCACTTCTACGGTTCCAGTCTATGTCGCCTTCCCTTCCTTTCGCTTCATTGTTGGAATGATGAAATGATCAAAATCATTGGAAATACCTTGGGAAATGCATCGACCGTGATGAACCATGAGATGGACTGCAAGCCTATGCCAGATTATGTGTTGAAGTAAATCTGGAAAAAGGTTTGCATGAAGCTATCCAATTAATATTGAATAATTGGTCATACCTCCAACAAGTTGACTACGAGCAATTTCCTTTCAAATGAAAATCATGTCATGAATATGGACACTTCGCCAAGAAATGTCCTCAAAATAAGTCGGATCAATGAAATAAACGAGATCGGGAGCAATGGAAGCAACCCAAAAGGAAAAATACTACCGGAAAAATAGTAACCCATCCACAGGGCTCGGACCAAGTGAGAATTTCGCCCCCAATATCTAATCTAATCTCTAGCTCCACTCACAAAAGGGAATCAAGTCAAAAAAAATTGTCAATCTGGTGAGATTAGAAGAGTCTCAAGAGGAAACAAGGGAAGTGCATGATGATCATGAGGAACCAGAGAAATCAGTACCAAATCAAATGCACCTCGAAATCCCAGAACAAGATACAACCAATGCCAAAGAAGGAGACGCCTCCCCCTCAAAAATTCCCAAATCAAAGGAGGTTTGATAGGATGAAGGCTTAGGAGTAGAATCAGAATAAACAATCTCACAACATATTATCAATAGAAAAGTAGGAAGTAAATCCAACAGAAACTGAAGGGAAACGTAAGCAGATTGAGAAAAGTAAGTGGGCCTACAGCCCACCCTGGAAGAGATCCTTAAAAAGGACGGGAAATCCATCAAAACCCATCCTACTGCAGGCAAAGGCCCATCTTCCTAGCCCTCTAAAGGGGGGGCCACAAAATCAATTAGTAAATAATGAAAGTTGTCACCTGGAATTGCATAGGAATGGGTAGCAAAGAAATAAAGGAAGATCTAGAAATATTAATACATTCAGAAAAGCCATCAATCCTTCTGATCCAGGAGACCAAACTAAGGGACACCAAGGTTCTTCAAGAAATGAAAAAAATTTGTAAAACAAGTATAGGCACATCTATAGATGCAAGAGGAGCTTCAGGAAGAATCTACACACTATTGAACATAGATATATTTCAACTAGAATAAATCCATGAGGCCTTAAACTAGATTATGGTCAAGCTACATCATCTCCCTTCAAGTAAGATCTATCACATTGTAAATATATATATGCCAAGTAATTACTGGGAAAAGGTTGAATGTTGGAATTCTCTTTTAATTTTAGCATCAGTAGATCCCCTTCTTTTATCGGACTAATCGGTAAGTGCAGACACAAACATATCTCCCTAACTTCCATGGGAAACTATAACAAAACAAGGCAGAATACATACTTCACCTTAAACTTCATTGTCATATAAACTAGTTTAGAGAGGTACAAGTGACATACCTTTTAAACGACGCTTGATCCTCTCTAGTGTCGTCCTTGTAGCTCCTTCCTTGAGTTTGCAGAATGGTAAGCCTGTCTAAGAAGCACAAACCAACAAAGAGAGAAAACAAAGATATATATATTCTAGTGAAATCTATGTATATGATCAAGGAGTTATACAATAGAAGTTGAGATTCTTTTATAGGGAAGAAATGTATTGTTGTATTAAATTAAATGGAAAGTGGAGAATACAACCCATGCCTTGATGTTGCAAGGTCCCCTTCAAACACACCTTTTCTCCAATGCCTTGAATGAAGAAGATCCACAATTTGACTTGAAGAACTAAAGCAAACCTCTCAAGCATAATCCGTAGTAGAACTCTCCATGAAAATATTAGACTATTCCACCTTAGCATTTTCCATGAGAGATCCCTCTTTATATAGTGTGAAAGAGATATGGATGAGGAGAATAGGATGATCCCACTAAATCAGAGAAGCGAGCAAGATCCAAATCAATTGGAGGCCACCTCATCTTCTAGAAGATTCTCTTCTAGAACATTCGTAAATTTTGAATTTTCCTTTGCTTTAAGCATCGTCACAGCCTATGCACAAGCAGCATGCGACGATGTCGCAATTGAGTTTTAGAGAAGAGTGTGACGATCAGGCATCGTCGCACCCCATGCATATAGCAGGGTGCAACGACCTTCCTTGTTATGGTTTTTGGGAGAGGAAAGCAAACCACTTTTCTCATGGAGAAAGTCTCTTTTAATATTTTCAGGGAACATGAAAACATATTTTCAATTGATCACTGAGGTGACCAAAATAATGTGTAACAGAATTCCCCCCAAAGTATGAAGCTGGAACTAGTGACAGCTGAAATACTTTGTAGAATGTGTGTGTTGAAAACAAGGAGTGCATCGATCGGGAACCTCGAAACAATCAAGCATATGCATAACAATATACCAACTTCTAAGGTAGGCATTCCCATGCTCAGACTACAAGTGACTCTAATCATAAGTGTCAAGTGAGTCATGGCCACTAAACATACATAGTGGATCCATGTCATCATGATTCAACATAGCCACCAGGAATACATTGTGGATCCATGTCATCATGATTCAACATAGCCACCAGGAATACATTGTGGATCTATGCTCTAAAAGAATTTAAATTCGGACATAGCCACGAGAAATACATAGTGGATATATGTGTCAGTACAAACTTATGAATACTCTGTCACAACCTAGACCAAGATGATGAGATCCAGGGTCTTCATTTCCATCGTCTCTAAGTACGAATATAGCCATGCGATTACAGGTGTTGAAGTCGAACATGGTAGAAACCACTTGATTACTGGTCATTAATGAAAATCATTAACAAGCATGAGGGAAATCACCATTGATGTCAATGACTCCCAAGGTACTCTAGTACAATCCAATGAATGTGAATAAATGAGTTGAAGTTGAGCACTCTATGGAATATTCCAATCAAGGGTCAATCATTTGAACCCACTATTGAAAGAAAAGAAACCTGCCATTGAGGTGTGCAGGCTCTAAGATACTAAATTATTTCTAAGTCTTGTTCCTGGATAACGAGTTGAAGTCGACTGGAAAATACTCCTCATAGAAGGGCCTTGATGTATCCTCATGCAGGAGCATCGCTCCACCTCAGAAAATGCGCCAGCATTCCAACACATCAATGCACATTTCAGAGAGGGAGAGGCATAAAGCCTCCCATTTTTAAATTTGAAATATGATCCTATACAGATTTTGTGTTGTAAGGATGATAAATTCCAAGACATACCTTTGTACAGGTAGTGGATAGGGTTGCCTTAAATGGTTGACTGTAAGAATTTCTAAATCGTACTCAGGTCTGGATCTTCATTTATGTAATGAGACGTAGGAGTATGGTGTCCTAAATGAGATAGTGATGCCACTAAGGTGGTGAAGAGGATAAGCTCGTAGAGCCCTCTTTTGTAAAGAGGGGAGAGATCTTTGTAGAGAGGTCTTAGAAGTAGAACTCAGGATAAAGTTAGGATAGGAGGTAGAATAGTTCTTGGAGAGAGCTTGAGAGAACTGGGACTTTGTTGCAGTTCAGTTTTTGTAAACATCTGTATAGATACACAGAGATAATAGAAAAGAAGTTTTTCCTGCACATAGTGTGTTTATGTATTTGTGTTCATTATTATGTTTTTATGTATTTCATGAATGAATGTGTGAACTGGTGAAGTAACGAATAAGTTTCAATTGTTTCTCTTATGAAACTCATATGCAAGGTGTGCATCTCGAATGCAAGGAGTGCGTCGACTGAGTCTCAGATTGACTCAGAAGAGTTCAGAGAGAGAGCAGAGGAAACTTAGACCAGGTGCAAGGAGTGCACAATATGAAGAAGTGACCAAGCATCGAAGAACCAGAACAGAGGAACGCCAGGAGGGCGAGAAGAAAACCCTTCGAACTGAGTTATCGAAATCCCTAAACACAAGGAGTGTGTGGGAAGTCAAAATCCTTTAAGGATCAAGCTCAGAAGGGATAGCACTTTTCATAAGTGTTGACGAGATCCAAGAGTTGGACTCGTAGGAGGAGCAAAGGTCGAGATCTTTGAAGACTGAGAAATATTATAAGTAGGAAGAAATCAGAAGCTCGGGAGGAGGAGCAACAATGGTCGTTGGACCATAGTGAAAAGGATCAACATCTGTCTGATCAGAGCAAGGTGCACGAGCCTTAGCGATTCGAACATGAAGGAGAGAGAACCTACCAAATTTCTGAAGTCCTGAAGTATTTTGGGATTGTCCATCGTTGAGGAAGACAGGTGGCACAATATCCATAGCTCTAGAAGTTTGTGGACGAAGAGGAGGTGAAACACCTGAAGTAGGATCCTGGTCGTTGATCGCTAGGAGATATGTGGCAGAAGATCAGCAGCTTCAGGAAATCTATTCGAGAGTTGTTCAGTTGATATTTGAGACTCCCGAAGAGCGAATAGCTAAAGGGCCAAAGAGAATCTGGACCATTAGATCCAAAAGGATATGTGTCGGTGGGTCATGAGATCCAAAGGAAGGAAAAGGTGAAATGTTGAAACACCCGAAGCCCGAATAGTAGAAGAGTCGAGAAACATTGATATGCAAGGGGAAACTTGTCAATAGATTGTGAACTCCAGGTAAATTGTATTGGGGTTTCAGTTGAGAACTGAGACTGTCGAATCCYGAAGACCCGAAGTGAATCTAGACCGCCATATCTAGAGGAGATGTGGTGTAAATCTATGAACTTCGGGTAAAGTCCCAAAGTAATTCATAGTTTTCAGATTAGAGGAGACGTAGCGTAAATATATAAACTTCGGGTAAAGTCCCRAAGTAATTCATAATCGTGAGATATAGAGGAGACGTGGCGTAAATCTGTGAACTCCGGGTAAAGTCCCGAAGTAATTCATAGTCGTCAAATCTASAGGAGACGTGGCGTGAATCTGTGGATTTCGGGTAAAGACCCAAAGCAACCTTCAGTCATCTGATCTAASAGGACACGTGGCAGGAATCCACATACTTTGAGGGGAAGTGAAGTTTKATATTTTGAAATTTMTGAAGTCYGAAGACACAAAAGSATCGCAGTCGTTGATCYGAGGACATGCGTCAGTGGATTATAGCCTTTAGATAAAATCAATTGAAGGAAAGGGTTGAATTTTAAGAATTTTGAAGTCTGGAATTCTGAAATGATCAGTACCGTTGATTGAAGAAGACACATGGCAGAAGATCTAGTATTGCAGGAGAAGGCAGGGTTTGAGAGTTGGAACTTCCGAAACCCAAATCATGAAGGAGATCACATCGTTGATTCAGAAGGGGTAGATCCAGTCCATAGATTTGAAAAGGGAAGATCTAAAACTCCAGTTTAGAAGTATCATCAAGATCATGAGATCGATGGTCTCGTAGCATTGCAGGGATAGGATTTGCGCAAACTTTAAAACATTGAGGGAGAACCACAATCCAGACCGTGGTTTTGGCAAGAGGACACGTGGAGGCTCAAGGAGAATTGTGGGCCGAAAAGTAGTTTAATTTCAAACTGCCTTTGGTTGCGCCCACAATCACGTGGTCACATGATGTCATCGCCCAAGGTCACATCAAGAGGGGGATTATCAGAAAAGGAGCTAATGCCCAATAATCTGAGATTTCACAGGAGAGCGAAAGAAGAGGTTGTGGGTACCATAGCACCTGCACCAGGGAGCCGAAAGGGCATGTGTTTAGATACAAAATGAGACCATCAAGGTTTCAAAGAGTCGGTTGACTCAATATTGAAATATCCTAGACTGGGAGGTCGCAGAACCCCAGGAGGGAAGGGGGGTTGCATCAGGTGGTGTCAAATATTGAATTTTCATCTGTAGATTTCAGGAGAAAGAGAAAGAGGAGAAGACTTAATTTTTGCTTGTAGACAGCAAACAAGAAGGAGGTGAAAGGAGATGGTATGGTAACATTAGATGATATCAGAGGTTCAAATTTGCATGTAGACAACAGGTGAAATGAAGGTAGAGTATTGATTCTCTATGAGAAGGTTGTTGCATGTGCGCAGCAGCAAAAATTTAAACAGTCAGGTGAGTTGTGAGAGAAGATGGAGATGCTCTCAGATGTAGAGTGATCCATAAGCTTTCCAGGAGGGCGGGTAGAAGGTGGAAATGGTTATTGAAGGCCATGGGCGTGGTCGAAGAGAATGTCACAAGAAGAAATTCATTCCATAGATGGATCTGGAGCTCAATCAGATAAGAGCAAGGATGGAACAGCTAGCATTGAGGATGCAGCAGGAGGCAAAGGTACGTTGGAGGTACGAATGTCCTCTAAAAAGGAAGGAAAAATGGGTTGTTCAAAAGTTGTTGGCCAGAAAGCAGCAACAAGAGTTGAGAAGGTGGTTGAGGGAATTAGAAAACCTCAGTGACATAGAGGAGGAACTGATTCACATCTGTGAACCAGAAATCGGGAGACACCTCAGTGATGAGGAGGAGGTGAGATCAGATAAATATCTCATAAACTGCCAGGAGAGAAGAGATGGATTTTCATATTGCCGAGTGGGCAATGAAATGAGATCATTGGAGGACCTCATAGACTATCAGAAGGACAGTAGTTGAAATTCATATTTCCGGGTGGGCAATGATATGAGATTAGTAGAGGATTTTGTAAATTGTCAGGTGGGCAGAAATGGACTTTCAAGTTGCTAGGTGGGAAATGGAAAGAGATCAGTCGAAGATCTCATATACTTCCAGAGAGACAGTGATGAAATTTCAGATTGCTAGGTGGGAAATGAGATGAGATCATTTGATCTCATAGACTGCCAGGTGGGTAGAAGAGAAGTCCCAAACCGTCAGGTGGGCAAGGGAAGGAAGGTGAGACTGTCAAAAAATCTCAGGAGCTCAGAAGTGAGTTCATAACAGCAAGGAGTGTTTATGGATGAAGATTCATGTGGATTTTCAAACCATGTGAATGAATATGATGAGAAGTTAAATACTTTCACCATCCAAGCGGAGGATCAGAGGAGCATTTTGATTATTGGAGGGATCAAGACATTCCTACCAAATAGTCAAGTAGAGGCCAGTGCACATGATGAAAGTGCAGCAGAAGAAGAAAGATAGCCAGCTGAAATTGTCAAAGAGGAAGAAATGGAGAATACAGTGATGTCTACCCCAGCAGAAGGAGAAGATCATTCAGCAGAATTGCTCAAAATTTTCAGCCAAGAAGATGAACAGGAGAAGACTGCAGCACTAGAGCCTTCAGCAAAAGGAGAAGCAGACAACACAAATTTTGTTGAATTGTATGAGGAATTGGAATCCCTAGAGAGAAGGGTAATGGTGCTAAGCTTGCACATCCAACAAGATAAGTTGGAAGCAGATGGAGGATCATACCAACCAGAGGAACAGCTAGAGGGAGTTTGAGATATGCTAGCACAAGAGGAGTTGACAAAAGTTAATCTGTCAGAGGAGGAAGCCAAGCAATAGCCCAGTGATGAGACTGCAGGATTGGATTCTGCAACAGAGTGGAAAATTAGTGCCACAAGAGGAGATGAAGACACCATGGGGGATCAGGATGATCTTCCCCTTGAGGAGGAAGTGCAATAGAGAAGACTACATAAGAAGAGCCAGCCACTAGAGAAGTTGGACAGGGTGATATAGGAGATAAGAAGGCTAATGTTGAGGTCAGTAGAAGCAGTCAGCAAAGGGAAGTTGAACAAGGGAGAACATGCAACAGAAACAGGGAAGAAGGAGAAGAAGAAGCAGCAACAGCAGCAGCGACATAGCTAGAGAGGAGAAAGAGGACAACTCCAAGGGAGAGTTTGGGATCTAGGAGTATTTCAACACTGGAGAAGAGGATCTCATAAGCAGGAGCTCATGATTTTCCCAGCAATGGAGTATGATGCAGGAGCATCGCTCCACCTCAAAAAATGTGTCAGCATTCCAACACATCAACATGCATTTTAGAGAGGGAGAGACATTAACCCTCCCATTTTTAAATTTGAAATATGATCCTATATGGATTTTGTGTTGTAAGGTTGATAAATTCCAAGCCATACCTTTGTACAGGTAGTGGATAGGGTTGCCTTAAATGGTTGACTATAATCGGGTATATATTGTAGTCAGGTCTGGATCTTCATTTATGTAATAAGCCGTAGGAGTATGGTATCTTAACTGAGACAATGATGGCACTAAGGTGGTGAAGAGGATAATATCGTAGAGCCCTCTTTTGTAAAGAGGGGAGAGATCTTTGTAGAGAGGTGTTAGAAGCCGAACTCATGATAGAGTTAGGATAGGAGGTAGAATAGTTCTTGGAGAGAGATTAAGAGACCTGGGACTCTGTTGTAGTCCAGTTTTTGTAAACATCTGTATAGATACATAGAGATAATAGAAAAGCATTTTTTCCTGCACATAGTGTGTTTATGTATTTGTGTCCATTATTATGTTTTTATGTATTTTATGAATGAATGTGTGAGCTAGTGAAGTAATGAATAAGTTTCAATTGTTTCTCTTCTGAAACTCATATGCAAGGTGTGCATATCAAATGCAAGGAGTGTGTCGACTGAGTCTCAGATTGACTTAGAAGAGTTTAGAGAGAGAGAAGAGGAAACTTATACCAGGTGCAAGGAGTGCACACTGTCAAGAAGTGACCAAGCGTCGAAGAACCAAAACAGAGGAACGCTAGGAGGGTGAGAAGAATTTATTTTCAAGAAATCCTTCGAACTGAGTTATCGAAATCCCTGAATGAAAGGAGTGTGTGGGAAGTATAAATCCTTTAAGGATCAAGCTCATAAGGGATATCAATTTTCATAAGTGTTGACGAGATCCAAGAGTCAAACTCATAGGAGGAGAAAAGGTCAAGATCTTTGAAGATTGTGAAATCTTCTAAGTCGAAATAAATCAGAAGCTCGGGAGGAGGAGCGTCAGTGGACGTTGGATCACAGTGAAAAGGATCAACAGTTGTCTAATCAGAGCAAGGTGCACGAGCCTTAGCACTTTGTACACACAGGAGAGAGAACATACCAAAGTTTTGAAGTCCCGAAGTATTTTGGGACTGTCCATCGTCAAGGAAGACAGGTGGTGCAAGATCCACGGCTCCGGAATTTTGTGGACGAAGAGAAGGTGAAACACCTGAAGTAGGATCCTGACCATTGATTGTTGGGAGATACGTATCAGCAGATCAGTAGCTTCAGGAAATCTATTCGAGAGTTGTTCAGTTGATATTTGAGACTCCAGAAGCACGAATAGCCGAAGGGCCGAAGCGAATCTGGACCATTAGATCCAGAAGGATACGTGTTAGCAGGTCGTGAGATCCAGAGGAAGGCAATGGTGAAATGTTGAAACACTTGAAGCCCGAATAAATGAAGAGCCAAGAGTCATTGATCTGCAAGGGGACACTTATCAATAGATCACAAGCTCCAGGTAAATTGTAGTGGGGTTTCAGTTGAGAACTAAGAGTGTCGAATCCCGAAGACCCGAAGTGAATTTGGACCACCAGATCTAGAGGAGACATAGCGTAAATCTTTGAACTCCAGCTAAAGTCTTGAAGTAATTCATAGTCGTCATATCTAGAGGAGACATGGCATAAATATGTGAACTCTAGGTAAAGTCCTGAAATAATTCATAGTCGTCATATCTAGAGGAGACGTGGCATAAATCTGTGAACTTCGAATAAAGTCTCGAAGTAATTCATAGTCGTCAGATCTAGAGGAGACGTTGTGTAAATCCATGGATTTCAGGTAAAGACCCAAAGTAACCTTCAGTCGTTCGATCTAAGAGGACACGCGGTAAGAATCCACATACTTTGAGGGAAAGTGAAGTTTGAGATTTGAAATTTCCAAAGTTTGGAGACGCGAAAGGATCACAACTTTTGGTCTGAGGAGGACATGCGTCAGTGGATTATAGCCTTCAGATAAAATCCATTGAAGGAAATGGTTGAAGTTTGAGAATTCCAAAGTCCGGAATTCCGAAATGATCAGTACCGTCAATTGAAGAGGACGCGTGGCAGAAGATCTAGTATTGCGGGAGAAAGCAGGGTTTGAGAGTTGAAACTCCCGAAACCTGAATCACGAAGGAGATCACATATGTTGATTCAGAAGGGGTAGATCTAGCCCGTAGATTTGGAAAGGGTAGATCTGAACCGCCAGTTTAGAAGTACCATCAATATCAGGAGATCGACGGTCCCGTAGCATTGCAGGGATAGGATTTGCATGAACTTTAAAACATTGAGGGCGGGCTGCAATCCAGAACGTGGTTTCGGCAACAGGACATGTGGAGGCTCGAGGAGAATTGTGGGATGAGAAGTAGTTTGATTTCAAATGGCCTTTGGCCATGCCCACAATCGCGTAGTCATGTGAGGTCATTGCCCAAGGTCACATAAAGAGGGGGCTTATCAGAAAAGGAGCTAATGCCCAGTACTCTAAGATTTCACAGGAGAGAGAAAGGGAAGGTTATGGGTACCATAAGACTTGAACCAGGGAGACGAAAGGGTTTTTGTTTATATACAGAACGAGACCATCAAGGTTTCAGAGAGTCGTTTGAATCAAGATTGAAAGATACTAGACCTGGAGGTCGTAGAACCCCAGGAGGGAAGGGGGGTTGCATCATATCCCCCATCAATGACATGAAATATGTAACAGATTTGAAGTAGATCATAGTATGAAGATTTGAAACTGACTCAGGGAAGGCCGACATGGTAGAAAATTTATAACTGCAGATGGTTGACTCAATAGAAGGCTTGTTTAGGTTGGACTTCTCCTGAACATATGAACGAAATGACAGTTGTCTTGGTAGCATTGACTCAAGGAAGACCCAACATATGAACTTGTGGATGGTCAAATGAGAGACAAATGGATTTCCCAACCCAGATACAAATATGAAGGGGGGTGTCATGTTCAAAAGCGACTATTTCTACCACTAACACAAATACAGAGACACATTTCTTTCCCAATTTCCCCCCACCATTTATGGTGAGTACCTCTTTATTTTTACACAAGCTTAAGGAGGATAACATATTCTTGTAGATGTAAGCTCATCCTTCAGACGAGTCCCTCAGAGTATGTTTAACGAACCCTAAGAAGGAGTGGTCCGAGCCCATATGGGTCTTGCGATGTTTGTTTAATGAGTCCAAAGAAAGAAAACTCAGGGGTTTTTCATTTTTAGAGAGTCTGAAAAACACTTAAAGAGAACTCCATAAGGTCCTTTTTCGTAAGTTAGTCTGACGAGACCGAAAAAGAGATAACCTACCGCTCATCAGACATTTTCTTCAAATACTTTTACGAGCGTGAAAAGAACAAGGTCGCTCGTCCATCTTTTCATGTTTAGCGAGTTGGAAAAGAGCTTAAAGGATACTCCATAGGTTTAATTTTTCGTATTGCCAATGTGAGTTCGAAAAAATGACAAAAGACTACTCAATTACATTCTCATGGTTTCACGAGCGTGACAAAGAATTAAGACTCTGCTCGGAGTTTTTCCTAAAAAACCCTAAAAGGATCTGTACATAAGAAAAATATGCAAAAACAAATTAAAAAAAAGGGTGGACCCTTGTTCCAACGTCTCATCTCTAGACCTTCAATCTACAAAAGTCAACCCTTTGTCAAGTTGTTAAGACTTTAGGGCATGGAAAAAATATAAAAAATAATATAATTTTGCAAATAAAAAGTGGTAAAAAACAATAAAATAGGCAAAAAACACTATTTTACCATTTCATTTGCAAATTTACCCAAATAGTGCTCCAAAGCCCTTTTTCTTCCTGAATTTCAAATGTCAATTGCGGAGTGTGTGGTGGATCATTTTGCGAACCTTCTCTGTTAAACAGGTAATCTTCTTCTTCTTCATCTTTTCAGGGTTTCAAAATTTATTTTGATTGGTTAAATTTGGGTGTTGGGTCAATTTTTTGGGACTACCTGTGAGTTGATATCGTCGCAAGTGCCCTATATCGTGAACTATGAAAATATTTCATCATCGCAGGTGACCCTAAAGGAAGGGTGAGATGACGTCTCTCTGCGTGAAAGCGCAGCCCTGCGACGACCGCAACCAAAAATTTAAAAAGAAAAATTTAACTAGAAAAAAACCCCAGGAAAGAATTTTTATGTTTCTAATCTTCTTTTATTGTTCCTTGGCAGGATTTACTTGGTCAAGATACTCGAGTGGCATGAGCGAGAGAATGAAGAAGATGATTATTTTTTCGAGAATGACTTGGGGAAAGTTATGGATCTAAGGCAATGTGGGTTACTCAATTTTTTCAGGATTCACGGCATGAGAGCTCTATTGAGGCTGCTAAAGTATTTGGTTCACATGTGGGATGTGAACGAACAAGAATTTTTTGTGGGTGTTCATACACTCACAATAGATATAGAGTATATCTATTTTCTAACAAGATTGTCTCGCTGTGGTTCACGGGTATCACTCACAGGCAGTAGGGGTGGAGGTGAACCTATGGATTACTATGTTTGCCACCATTGTGTGCCAGGTACTGAAAAACACAGTGCAAAGGTAGCTATCAAAGATGTCTGGGATTTACCATTACGGACCATCCTTTACACTATTACTCACATAGAATGGAGTGTAGCTCCCCATATGGCTTTGCAAATCCATTTTCAGTATGTGATATGTTGGACACACCAACCACACTTAGAGGGGGGGGTGAATGAGTGTGGGGCTCTTTTTCCCAAAACTTCCCCCTTACACAAAACTCATTAGTTAGCAATCGCCATTTATTCATTACTTACTATTTTCATTTATAACCAGTTAAATGTGAACATATATCAGCAATATATCATCAACAAATCATCAACACAAGGAACACAAAGATCACAAGATGTAAGTACAATTTTGTTTTTAATACAGACTACAATCCTTGGGTTTTTCAGCAACAACTGAATAGAGTACAACTCTACAAGAGCACCATATCTATAATGCAAGAATCATCTTACACCCTCAGCACCAACTGAGATGAGGCAACAATCCTCAACAGATATCAATCTGTCAACATGTACGCGACCTATCGGTAGTGAAGCACATGTATGTATGTGCCCTACCAGTAGTAAAGCTCGTGTATGTACGTGTCTAGTCTGTACTACATACTGTGTATCACATCTGAGTTACTTAGGGTTTTCTCTTCAAGATCAACTCAGATCCTCTGCAACCAATTCATCATTCTCTTCTATCTTTCACTGTCCAAACTAACCCATAACCAGTCACAACACATCCAAGCTCTACAACAACTAACTCATATTTATCAACCATACAATATGAATGTTACTCATCATGTATAAGCAACAAGTATACTATAACAATCATATCAATATTGAATCATAAGAGTGTTTCTTACTCCAACAACCAACACAAGCCACACCACAACAGTCATACCAAGAATTCCTTAAGAATTCACTACAAAAAAAGCAAGAGTATCCATCAAGACAACAATGTAACCATAACAGAATTTTTATTGCAAATCTAAGCCCATAGAATACAGATATGGAACCTGCTTCAGTCTCCAAGAGTATGTCATCAGCTCAACCACAAGTCTTTATGACTTCATCCACTGTACACATCATGTCCTCATTTATCCTATGTATGTATGTGCCCTGTCTCACTACAGCCTGTGTATGCCTCAGAAACTAGGATTTCTAAACTTCCAAGACTTTTTCCGTCATGATCTCAGACTTGCCGAAACTTTGAAGCATCCATGAGATCCTCCAGATCTCCTCTCTCTTAGAATAGATCTTCAACATACTCAAGAGATACACACAAGAGATACACCAAAGATAAAAAAAAGTATGCCATTACACAAGAGACCCTTGCCTCTTGTTTATACTCTCCAAGTAGCTTCCTTAGAAGCATCTTCTAGGTCACTTAACCCACTTCTAGGTTACTTAACCCATTTCTAGGTCACTTAACCTATTTCTAGGTTACTTGACCCATTTTTAGGTCACTTAACCTATTTTCCTCATTTACCACTTTCCATAATTAGAAACTTCTCCAATTTAAATATTCCTCTTTGACTTTGTCACCTTACTTTATTATTTAAATAATCCTTTATTATTTTCAATCTCTTTGACTTCTTTGACTTCTTGGGGCTTCAAACCAACATATGAGGTTCCTTCATCTTCGTAGGGCCATAACTCTCAAACCATGAGGAGTTATGTGACATTCCACATACCACTGGAAATGACATGACAAGCACTACCAACTAGGATAGTTTCACTAACAAATTCATTGATCTTCATCTCATTATTCCACATATAATCATGGGTTCTATTAACCATAATTTAACGATAACTCAACCGCAAAGTGTCTTCCCGCGAGGGATTTCACCATAAGGGGACCACTTTGGAGTTCATCCATTTGTACTCCTTATCAACCATGATAAGAAATAATGAATCATCTTTACATCAATTCAAAAATGCACCATATTTCAAGGAAACCACGTCGATCCATCTTCATCTATGCATCATGTATCAATGACAACTCATTGATCCATCTTCATATAGGACAATACATATTACATTTGACATCAATTATCAATCAATCAATCCTTTGACATCAATCAATCACTTGACAGCAATCCTTTGACATCAATTAGTTAAACCCTTGGAATCAATGACAACATGATCCAACACGATAGAGCGCATGGAACCAAGAGTCTTCAACTGGTGTGAGGGTGTCATGAAAATCATGAAAAAACAACTTACAAAGTGTTGAAATGGTCGGTTGAAGCAATTTGGATACGGGTCCATTTTGGTGTCCTTCTTTCTGGAGAGGGTTCATGCTTTATGTCTGTAGGTGGAGTGGGGTATACCTACTCCATAGGATCCACGGATGAAGAGGTGGGTGGATCTTATGGCTCGACATGGTGGTGTTCCCATCGTCAAATATGATGATGTTTTCTTCCAATGGCTGAGGAATCGACTGCTCATGGTGGAAGACTATGCATATGTCAAGATAGATTTCTGTGGGGATCCAGATATAGCTCTTCCTAATGGATCCTAGTGAGGGAACATAGGTAAGAAGGAAAAAAAAAATTATATAATGTTTTTGATATTTTAATTATATAAAATGTTTTTTGTGTTATTTATCCAATGACTAATCAAGTTCTGTCGATAATGCAGATGTGGAGCCTTATCATCCGTTGGGATCATCTTCCATTCAGAGGTGTGGAGAGAGAGGTTTTGTAGAAGGGGTAGCTATCACGGATCTCGAGGTTATAGAAGAGAACCTCAAGGTACTAACCATGAATGTCCTTGATGCCACTGTGGATGAGCTTCCTATGCACTATCAATGCCACACAGTGGAAGTATCTACATCTATCGGTTGATTTCTCCATAAATTAGCACGGGCGGTAGCTTGTTACAGCGATCAGCATCGTTGATGATTTTTGTACATGAAGCCATGAGATTCAATTTTTTATATTTTGTTCTTCAGACAAACACTTTTTGTAAACTTTTATCGTTATAAAATTAATGTTCCTACGGACTTACTTGTTTTTGTAAAAAGTGTGATTGGATTTATAAATGTCTCAAATGTTAGTATAACACATCATTAGCCAATGCATATGTCAATGTATTTAGACATCTAGGAATGTGTTGATATTATATGTAATCAAAATGTCTTTCCAAGAGGCAAATTCGTAAATATACACGTAACAAAGTAGGAATTCGGATGGAATAAATGTTACTCAACTGTAGTGCTACTAACTGTGAATCAAGTCATACAATAAGATGAAGGATTCCAAGTGAAATGACGTCAGTTAGAAACTTGATAACTGCACTATATTCTATGATATTATTAGTTGCACGGCCAAGGAAAACACCATGTAGAGTGATCAATTCATCTGTAGGTGCATAGATTGTCGAAGCAGCAGATGCTAAGTTTTGAGTACTGCGACCAACACCATCAGCAAAGCCGATATAGGGTAGTGAATACACTGACATCTGGAAACCAAGCACAATGCAAGGTAAACAGCTGAAAGGTAGCACCAAAAACAAAAAAATCACACAAGAGTATGATACACTAAAAATACACAACACCCATGAAAAAATGATTTAAGCATAGTACTTCTCCAAGTAAATCCCATTTATAGGTTCACTGAAAGGAATTCCATAATAATATACCATCTCATAGGTCCCTTTCTCCAACACTCGTTTCACAATATAAGGGCCCGACCACATGGGCTCGAATTTACCGACCCCTAGTAAGTCATGATCTTGTTCATAAAGGAGAACTAGATCACCCTCAAAAAATAAACGTGGTTTGGCATGTTTGTCATATTGAGCTTTGACACACTTTTTCTGAGTTTCAATGACTAAGGCAGCATCATGGCAGATCTCGTCTAATTGCATCAAATACAAAAGACGTTCCTCTTCAGCTGAGGTGTTAGGGAGAAGTTCGACAGCTAGTTTCAAAGATGGGATTTCACATTCAATCGGAAAAATTGCTTCAATACCATATACTAATTGGAAAGCTGTCAATCACGTGGAAGACTTAATGGATGTTTGATAGGCCCACGATGTTGAGAACAACATCTTGTGCCAACTTGACTTGTGAATTCCTACCATCCGTCGAAGCATAGCAGTGAGAACTTTGTTGATTTCTTCAACCTGGCCATTTGCCTGCGGATAATAAGGGGTTGAGTTTTCATGTCGAAGACCCAACTTATCGGTAAGTTCAGACATCATGAAATTATGAAAATGACTAACATGATCAGTGACGATGGCTTGAGGGACACCAAATCTAGTAACAATATGATTGAATATGAATAACGCTACAGTTTTCCCCGTATTATCAAATGTAGGCATCACCTTGTTTAGTTCTAATTGATGATGTCAATCAGAGTTCAATTTAATTGTCAACCCGGGAAGGTAAACTTAGAAGCGCTACCTAAAATATATAGATCTAGAAAGATTCCTAATATGTCTGAGATATTTGGTTCTTTTACAAGAACATATTCAACAAGATCTCTTCCAACAACTAAACAAACTGTTGGGTATGTGTTATATTCTTTGCACGAGTAGTAGTGTTTGAGCGCCTGCGCCGGGCGCGTAGGGGGGTAAGAGGGGGGGTCGCTAGGCCCCCCCTCGGGGGGTGCAGGGGGGCGGAGCCCCCCACGCGGGGGTTCGAGGGCAGCGCCCCCGAAAAAAAAAATTTGGGCCGACATATTTTCGCCGGTTTCAGGCCGACATATTTTCGCCGGGCCGACATATTTCCGGGACCACATGATATTAGGTGGTTTTTCGGCACATGGTTTTTGCCGATGGTTTTCTATTTCCGGTTAATAAATTAGGGTTTTGGACTAATCCAGGTCATTGGGTTAGGGTTTTGGATGCCGCTGGCTCCTATATGTATATTGTATTGTAAACAATGTAACACAAATGTATCAATATAATATATGCTGGTTTTCCCGGTTTGGGTTTCCAGGTG
>ML784821.1:1368514-1393112 GCA_009831015.1 Picea engelmannii
AAACTCATTCTTATTGTTAGGTATAAGTATAAGCATATTATTTTCTAAAGTTTAACCACAAATCCACTTAAAAATGTTAAGAATTGATAAACTTTGGAAAAGCATAGTTATAATCCACATCTACAATAGATGTGTCAAGTGATCTTGACGATGCATAGAATGTGTTGGTAGATCGTCTAGATAGGTTTTGACAATGTGCTTAATGTCATGAAAAGTGTAAGACATAGCGCGTTGAAAAGTTGCACCAACATTTTTGAGACCAAAAGGTAGTTTCCGGTATGCGAAGGTTCCCCAAGGAAAAATAAAAGCAATCTTGTGTTGATCCGTACGCAAAATATTGATTTGATTATAGCTGGAGAAACCGTCCATCAAGGAGAATATTTCACTCCTGGCACGGTCGTCAACAATCTGGTCAATGAAATGGGTTAGATAATTGTCTTTGTGACAAGATTTGTTTATATCCCTATAATATACACAAACATGGATCATGCCTTGCTTCTTGTTAACCGGAACAAGATTGGACACCCAATCAATCAAAGCCACAAGATAGACAAAGCCATCTTTAAGAAGTTTTTCAACTTCAAGCTTAATAGCAGCAGCTTTACGTGGATGTATTGGGTGACGTCTCTACCGAACGGGTTTAGCATCCAAGTAAGTATTAATCTCATGCACAACAATATCAGGATCAATACCAAGCATCTCTTCATAACTCCAGGCAAAAACGTCACGAAATTATTGAAAAAGGGCTTTATAAGTACGAACCTTGTCAGCGAATCATGAGGCACCGATGTGAACATTTTCTATGACTCTGGGTTTTATCGAGATGTCAAGAGGGACGATAGGTGAAATATTACCCAAGTTCCCTTCATACAAAACATCGTGTGTTGATTCAGGAACAGAGGAAATAACAACAACGGTAGACGGATTCGAAATCCATTGATAACTCTCTATGGTCTCAGGTTCTAGGAAGAGAATAGAATGATGATGCCCATCATCCCATGGAGTATCTTCAATAGACATGAAATTCATGATCATCTCATCAGTGAGAAAGATCACATGAAATGGATCAAGAGATGTATCACAGAGAGAAGGAGGAGAAGGAGTTGTTGATTGAATAGCTTGATAAGTCGATTCTACCAGACTCAAAGGCATTCGGTCGTCGTAACGAAGACTTTCACCAGATCTAGGTATTATCCATGGGTCATAAGACTCAGGGGTTTCATGAACAGAGGTCTATATAATGTTAATAAAGGTGACAAAAGCAAGAGGAATATCGGGTGGTGGAATAGGAAACGTACCCATTAACGTTGAATCTTTTAAAAGACCCACGCTGATATTCTCATGACTGGGAGGTGTTTTCGAAATCAAAGGCACTAGTACGTGAATCAGAATTAAAAAAGACCAGTTGATCGACGGTAATGACCTTTCCTTGGTGCGGGAAATGTAACACACGGAACAGAGTAGAAACAACTGCGCGCATGGAATCAATCCAACTACGGCCAAGTAGAAGGTTGTAATCGAGAGGTGCATCAAAGAACTCAACTTCAACATTAACCACTTTACCTTCTAAAGTAATAGACAACAAAGGAAGAACACCATAAGGTTTGAATCTTGTACCATTAAAATCCTTAAGAGTACTATGTGACTCGGTAAGGGTAGGAGAGTCAATGTCTTTCCAACAAGTAACGGACATAACGCAAGTCGAGGCTCCTTCGTCAATAACGTTTCGACAAATATTCTTATTTTCCATAATAACTTGCATTTGAAACGCTAATTGAGGAGGAAGCCTTGGAATATGATCTTCCAAGTCAAATATTATCAAATTGGTATCGGTAGGATCAATTCCACCAATATCCTTTAACAGTGTCTTTTGTTGAGTAGGAAAACTTTGACGGACTTTGAGGTCTGACATTGTAGAATCTTCTTGCACAATATCTTCTACAATACTGTAGTTTTGGGCAGCACGTGCGTGAGGATTAAATGACAACTTTTGAACAACTCCCTTGGGAGGAGGATAAAGAAATCTATATAGGCTCAGTCGTTTGAGATGAATAGGACCGTTTGGAGGTGAAGTTGGTGGAGAAGGTTGAACCAACGGAGGTGGAAAATCATCAACTTTCTCTTTCGAATGAGAATAATCTTTGGCTTGAGTTGCGAATGCAACTTCGTTCTTCTTGGAGTCACCAGTACACATAAGTACATAAGACGTGGTAGAGGGAGAAGGTTGGTCATGAATGACCAATTGGGCCTGCTACTGAGAAGGAAATGGTTGTGACAAGATGGCGGGTGTAGGAGGTGTCTCAGTCCCTTGCAGGAACTTAGTAACCTCATCATGTCGTGGACAATCTTTTGTATAATTATCCTCACCACAGATAAGGCAAGGATAACAAGGCTTACGCTTGTATTTGTCATCAATAGACTGTGTTTTGGAATTCTCAGATTGTTGATTATTATTTTTGTCATCCTTATTCTTACCCTTCCCTTTATTTTTATTTTTATTTTATTGAACTGAATTAACATTAGAGGTTTTACCAGGGCAAGGAGTCAGATTAGGATTATTTTTTACATTAGAAGTAGTAGACTTGGGATTGGAATGACTAGCTTGTTTATACTGAGTCTTAGCATGAAAAGTGTTAGTCACACCATCAACAACACGAGAAGCTACTGGAGGTGTTGGGGTAGGATTCGTAGATGGACGAGGAGCATCAGGGATCAAATCATATAGTGTGTTTGTTTGTGAATAAATGAGATCCATATATTGAGCACGACTAATCGCCTGCTCTTCAGTGACGACACCACCCATGGAAAAATCACGGGCTATAAGACCAATGAGATATTTGGTAAACCACTCGGCCAATAGTTGATCAGGAATTGGAACTTTGATTAAGCATCTTCTCCTCCTCCACTCATGAATATGATCGGAAATGTGAGTAGAAGAGGATTGTTTAAATGAACTCAAAATTTCAGTTCTCGTCTCATATTGAATTGGAAATTGGTAATGCGTTAAGAACACTATGGCTAAGGTATTGAAGTCATTAAAGAATCCTCGTGGTAGCTCAAGATACCATTTGGTTTCCGAACCCGTAAGAGTTTGTTACAAAAGACGTAATCTTATAGAGTCATCCATCAATGAGTTGGACGAACACCAAAGATGGAATGTCATGACGTGATTATTTGGGTCCTCTCTTGATCGATCGTCAAATTTAGGAATGTCTAATGGAAATTTGGAAAGTATGACAGACCAATAAGGAGAATGCAAAATAGTATCATTCAAAATCCTATATAAATCTGGTAAATCCAAAGTAGCAAGAAACAAAAATTGTCTGTTGACTTGAGGAAACCAGTAGTTTTGAGGAGGAAGTCCTGTACGTATACTAGTAAGACCATAAGAAGTCTGTAGATAGTAGAAAGTCATGAAAAAATTGGTGGTGAAGGATTTTGAGTCAAATAGCCAACATGAGATCTCCAACAACTAACTCATGCTTCTCAACCATACAATATAAATGTTACTCATAATGTATAAGCAACCAGTATACTATAGCAATCATATCAGTACAGAATCATAAAAGTGTTACTCACTCCATCAACCAACACAAACCACATCACAACATCCATACCAAGAATGCCTTAAGCATTCACTACACAACAAGCAAGAGTATCCATCAAGAAAACAATGTAACCATACGAGAATTTCTATGGTAGATATGAGCCCATAGAATGCAGATCTGGAACTTTCTTCAGTCTTTAAGATATTTTCATTAGCTCAACCACAAGTCTAAATGACTTCATCCACTGTACGCATCATGTCCTCATTCATCCCGCGTATGTACTTTCCCTGGCTCACTGCAGCCCGCATATACCTCAGAAACTAGGGTTTCTGAACTTCCGAGACTTTTGTCGTCATGATCTCAGAGTTGCCAAAACTTTGACGTGTCCATGAGATCCTCCATATCTCCTCTCTATCAGAATAGATCTTCAATACATGCTCAAGAGATCCACAAAAATGTTCCCATACACAAGAGACCCTTGCCTCTTATTTATACTCTCTAAGTAGCTTCCTTAGAAGCATCTTCTATGTCACTTAACCCACTTCTAGGTTACTTAACCCACTTCTAGGTCACTTAACCTATTTCTAGGTTACTTAAACCATTTTAAGGTCACTTAACCTATTTTCCTCATTTTAGGGTTAACCACTTTCCATAATTAGAAACTTCTCCAATTTAAATATTCCTCTTTGACTTTCTCACCTTAATTTATTATTTAAATAATCCTTTCTTCTCTTCAAGCACTTTGACTTCTTTGACCTCTTTGGGATTCAAGCCAACATATTAGGGTCCTTCATCTTCGTAGGGCCATAACTCTCAAACCATGAGGAGTTATGTGACATTCAACATACCACCGGAAATGGCATGAAAAATACTATCCAACTAGGATAGTTTCACTTACAAATTCACTGATATTCATTTCATTATTCCACATATAAGCATGGGTTATCTTAACCATACTTTAAGGATAAATCAACCGCAAAGAGTCTTCCCATGAGGTATTTCACCAGAAGGGGACCACTTTACATTTCATCCATCTGTACTCCTTATCAACCATGATAAGACAATAATGAATCATCTTTACATCAATTCAACAATGCATCATATATCAAGGAAACCACATCGATCCATCTTCATCTATGCATCATGTATCAATGACAACTCATTGATCCATCTTCATCTAGGACAATACATATTACATTTGACATCAATTATCAATCAATCAATCCTTTGACATCAATCAATCACATGAAATCAATCCTTTGACATCAATTAGTTAAACCTTTGGAATCAATGACAACATGATCCAACAATCTCCACCTTTGGAATTGATGGCAATACCAACATTAATGTCAACACCAATCATTGATGTCAACATGTAKACAAGGCATGCTTTACATCAATATGTGACTATCTCTCCCCATCAATAATCATCAATCACATCAATGTGACTATCTCTCCCCCTTTGACATCAATGTAAAAGGGTCATTCTCCTCTTGGGGCTTCTCCCCCTTCTTTAACTCYCCTTGGGGTTGCTCCCCCTGCCTAAATTCCTTTGATCTTCCTCTAAATAATCTCTCCCCTTTTGAACAAGGGATATCACTCTAATGTAATGATGAAGATATATCACCCATGCTCCCTMTGTGACCATCACTCCCCCTGTAATTATGCCTATGTGCTCTTTCTCCAAATATAGGGCTCTTTCCTAGTATGCATATGATAAATATTTCCTCCTAGAATCATGGGAATAATAATGACTCCCCCTATGGGTATGTCTCCCCCTATCTTCTCTGCAAAATGAACAATATGCTACCATATGATGATCATTGGACCTATCCATGCATCAAACTCATGCCATATGAAACATCATGAAGCAAAATATATGTCAATGAATGAACAAATACATCATGTACCAAAACATGTGCCAATAGTATACCAATCATAATCCTCCATCAACATGCCAACCATGTGCATCTACCAATATTCCAATCATGTGCACCTACCAATGGTGTACTTTTATCCAAGTACTATAATCCAAACATATACCATCTATGAGTGTACCAAACATGTACATCAACATGTATCACCACTTGCACCAAGAAAGTACATCAACCATGCACCAATACCACAACAAGATGAATCCTCATACATGTATGCCAAATCCACAAAACATGTGCCAATCAAACTGCTAGTAAGTGCCTCTACCAATGTATTAGAGGTGTATTAATCATGCATCAACTATAGATCAGACTCATCAATGATGTACAACATGATCACCTCATCAAATCACCAACTACATGTCCCAATATGTAGTCCAAGCATATGCCAAATGCATATCCATCAAAATACATCATAAGATATATCACATAACCAAGGTACCATAACTTCATTGTCATAACCAACATTGTTCTTCAACAGAAAATGTCTCAATCCATGCTCATGGATTAGTGCCATGCATCCAAGATAGCATTTTATTTTATATCATCACTTTACATAATCCAATATGTAATCATGAAAACCTACAACAAACAATGTCAGAACCTGCAACAAACTATGTTAGACCCAGCAACACGGAGTTATACCATCACATCAAGTTGCAACCCATGTGCATAGCCCTTTTCCCAAGGCTTTACCATATATACACGGCCTGCTGCATAACATATTGTGTATGTACGCGACCTATTCAAGGTCAGACTGCATATGTACCCTATTGTTACCATTGTCACTCATGTATGCTTCAGTAGATGACACACTTGAGCTTACCTCAAGGCTTCCATTCTTCTCTTTTTGTTCAATCTTCTTCACCCACTTCTAAAGGTGTCCCTGCTTCTCAGAACTTGAGCTCTGAGATTCCATATTTTCAAAGATGTCTCCCTTCCTTACTTCATTCCTTCTTCTAATCATGCTAAATGAAGTCCTCATCATATACTTTCTTATTGTGTTCCGGTAATCCTAGGATTTGTGGTCAAATCCACTACATCTATAGCATCTCATGTTGTGGCAGTGAACAGCAATGTGTCCTACTTGATCACATCTCCAACACCTTATGGTTTTATGAAATCTTCCATTGCCTCTCCTTGCATAAGATCTACATTCCAAAGCTTTGTGACCATATTCATTACATGAATAAAATTGACCATGAAAAACACTTGCATACATTTTCTTTGGTGTCCATCTTCTTTGAGGTGTAAGTATGGCTTCTTGATGTCTCCCTTGCTTTGTTCTTTTGAAATTTTCCTTCCATTGTGTATATGGTTGACTTGCAACATTATCTTCATACTTTGAGATTGAGGGACTTACCTCATACTTCTTTGAGGTGCTTGCTTCAGCATGTGTAGCTTCTCCCTTCTATCCAAGACCTGATTTATCATTTGGTGATATTTCACTTTCCAAGATCTCATTCAAGATTTGTGAGCTATTCAATAATTTGTTTGACTTTTCTACTTTCTTTCTAAGATCAACAACTTCAACTTATAGCTTATGACATGAATCTTCCTTTTTATTTACTTGATTCTTCAATAGTTCCTCTACCCTTTTGGCTTCTTCAATTTGGGTCTTGAGATGAACAATAATTTCAAAAATTTTGTTAATCTCATCATTTACCTTCTTATCTTCTTTTTCTTTATTTAGTCTTGTGATCTCTTCTTCCTTTTCTTCTAATTGGGTCTTATTACTTTCTTCTTGTTCTTTGAGCATTTCCTTTAACTTCAAGATGTGTTTTTTACTCTTCTTAAGAAACTTTTTAGTGTTATTTGAAAGATAGCTATAGTCTATATAATAATGGTCATTGTTGTATTCATATAGACCCTCTTCAACTTTCTTTTGAAGTTCTGATAGTTCTTCTTCTATTCTTTCCATATGATAACTACTATCAAACTCTACACAAACTATTTCTAGATTTTCTTCTTCACTTGTAGAGAAAAATTCAACTTCATCACAAATTGAATTATTGCAATCAAGGGCTTGTGGAGATTATTTACCTTCATTTGAAATGTCTTCAAGATCTTCCTCTTTGCCAACATCATCACTTGATTCTTTTCCTTCATTTGAAAGGTCTTCAAGATCTTCCTTTTTGCCAACATCATCAAATTTAGAAATAATGCAATAAAGAGTTTTTGGAGATTATTTACCTTCATTTGTCTTGATGGAGTTGTCTTCAATATTTTCTTTCTTGCTTTGATATGTCTCCCCTATCTTTAGCCATAGATCCTTGGTGGAAGTGCATTGTCCCATGCTCTCTTTGATAGGGCTTGAGAGTCCACTAAGAATGGTCTTGAGAGCTAATGAATCATTCTTCTTTCCTTCCCTTTGAGTTTCAAACTTTGACTTGTTCTTCAAGGAAATTGATACACTAATGGTTTCCTTCCAAATACCCGCTCCCATTTCCTTCAAATGTACTCTCATCTCTATTCTCCATGTAGAATAATTTTCCTCATCAAGGATTGGAATTTCATCATCCATTTTTGTGTTCATAGATCTCCTCCAAGCTTGTTAATGCTTATAGTGAAGGCCTTCTCTGATACCAATTGTTGGACACACCGACTACACTGAGAGGGGGGGGTTAACAGTGTAGGGCTCTTCTTCCCAAAACTTCCCCTTCACAAACTTCTTAGTTAGCAATCACCATTTACTCATTACTTATTACTGTCATTCATAACCAGTCAAATGTAAATATACATTAGAAACATATATCATCAGGAAGTCATCATCATAGGGAACACAAGATGTATGTACAATTTTATTTTTATTACGGACTACAATCCTTGGGTTTTTCAGCAACAACTGAATAGAGTACAACTCTACAAGATCACCAGCTCTATAATGCAAGACTCATCTTACACACTTGGCACCAACTAAGATGAGGCAACAATCCTCAACATATATCAATCTTTAAATAGGTACGTGACCTATCAATAGTGCAGCACGCATATGTGCGTGCCCTACCAGTAGTACAGCTCGTGTATGTACGTGGCTAGTCTGTACTACAGCATGCATATCACTTCTGAGATCTTAGAGTTTTCTCTTCAAGCTGAACTCAGATCCTATGCAACCTTCAATCACATTCTCTTATGTCTTTTACTGTCCCATCTAACCCATAACCAGTCACAACACATCCAAGCTCTCCAAAAACTACCTCATGCTTCTCAACCATACAATATAAATGATACTCATCATGTATAAGAAACCAGTATACTATAGCAATCATATTAGTACAGAATCATAAGAGTGTTTCTCACTCCATCAACCAACACAAACCACATCACAACAACCATACCAAGAATACCTTAAGCATTCACTACAAAACAAGAAAGATTATCCATCAAGACAACAATGTAACCATATCAGAATTTCTATGGCAGATCTGAGCCCATATAATGCAGAATTGGAACCTGCTTCAGTCTTTAAGAGCCTAACATTATCTCAACCACAAGTCTTCATGACTTCATACACTGTACGCATCATGTCCTCATTCAGCCCACATATGTACACGCCCTGGCTCACTGCGGCCCGCGTATACCTCATAAAATAGGGTTTATGAACTTCCAAGACTTTTGTCATCGTGATCTCACACTTGCAGAAACTTTGATGAATCTATGAGATCCTCCAGATCGCCTCTCTCTCATAATAGATCTTCAATACATGCTCAAGAGATGCACAAGAGATGCACAAAAAGGTGCCCATACACAAGAGACCCTTGCATCTTATTTATACTCTCCAAGTAGCTTCCTTAGAAGCATCTTCTAGGTCACTTAACTCACTTCTAGGTTACTTAACCCATTTCTAATCCATTTAACCTATTTCTAGGTTACTTAACCCATTTTTAGGTCACTTAACCTATTTTCCTCATTTTAGGGTTAACCACTTTCCATAATTAGAAAGTTCTCAAATTTAAATATTCCTCTTTGACTTTGTCAACTTACTTTATTATTTAAATAATCCTTTCTTATTTTCAAGCACTTTGACTTCTTTGACCTCTTGGGGCTTCAAGCCAACATATGAGGGTCCTTCATCTTCATAGGGCCATAACTCCAAAACCATGAGGAGTTATGTGACATTCCACATACCACCGGAAATGGCATGACAAGCACTAACCAACTAGGATAGTTTCACTAACAAAATCACTAATATTCATATCATTATTCCACATATAAGCATGGGTTCTCTTAACCATACTTTAAGGATAACTCAACCACAAAGCATCTTCTCGTGAGGGATTTCACCATAAGGGGACCAAATTGGATTTCATCCATTTGTACTCCTTATCAACCATGATAAGACAATAATGAATCATCTTTACATTGATTCAAAAATGCATCATATATCAAGGAAACCACATCGATCCATATTCATCTATGCATCATGTATCAATAACAACTCATTGATCCATCTTCATATAGGACAATACATACTACATTTGACATCAATTATCAATCAATCGATCCTTTGACACCAGTCAATCACTTGACATCAATCCTTTGATATCAATTAGTTAAACCTTTGGCATCAATGACAACATGATCCAACACAATAGAGAGCATGGAACCCAGAGTATTCAATTAGTGCGAGGGTGTCCTGAAAAGCATGAAAAAACAACTTACAAAGTGTCGAAATGGTCAGTTGAAGCAATTTGGATATGGGTCCATTTTGGCGTCCTTCTTTCTGGAGAGGGTTCTTGTCTTATGTCTGCGGGTGGAGTGGGGTATACTCTCTCCACAGGATCCACGAATGAAGAGGTGGGTGGATCTTATGGCCCGACATGGTGGTGTTCCTATCGTCAAATATGACGATGTTTTCTTCCAATGGCTGAGGAATCAACTTCTCATGGCAGAAGACTATGCATATGTCGGGATAGATTTCCATGGGGATCCAGATCTAGCTCTTCCTGATGGATCTTAGTGGGGGGACATAGGTAAGAAGGATAATTGTGTTTATATAATGTTTTTTGATATTTTAATTATACAAAATGTTTTTTGTATTATTTATCCAATGACTAATCAAGTGCTCTCAATAATGCAAATGTGGGGCCTTATCATCCATCGGGATCATATCCCATCCAGAGGCATGGAGAGAGAGGTTTTGTAGCAGGGGTAGTTGTCACAGATCTCGAGGTTATAGAACAGAACCTCGAGGGACTAACCATGAATGTCCTTGATGCCATGATGGATGAGATTCCTAGGCATTATCAACGCCACACAGTGGGCGTATCTGCATCTATCAGTCGATTGCTCTGTAAAGTAGCACAGGCAGTAGCTTGTTACAGTGAGCAGCATCCTTGATTCTTTTTGTACATGAAGCCATGAGCTTCAATTTTTGATATTTTGGTCCTCGGACAAACACTCTTTGTAAATTTTTATCATTATAAAAATAAAGTTCCTATCGGCTTACTTGTTTTTGTAAAAAGTGTGATTGGATTTATAAATGTCTCAAATGTCTGTCTAACACATAATTAGCCAATTCATATGTCAATGTACTTAGACATCTAGGAATATGTTGATATTCGATGTAATCGAAATGTCTTTCCAAGAGGCAAATTCGTAAATATACCTATAACAAAGTAGTACTTCGAATGGAATAAATGTTACTCAATTGTAGTACTACTAACTATGAATCAATTTGTACAATAAGATGAAGGATTTCATGTGAAACATCGTCAGTTAACAACTCGATAACTGCGTTATATTTCACGATATTATTAGTTGCACGACCAAGGAAAACACCATGTAGACTGATCAATTCATCCACAGGTTCATATATTGTAGAAGCAGCAGACGCTAAGTTTTGAGTACTACGACTAGCACCATCATCGAATTCTATATAGGGTAGTGAAGACACTGACATCTGGAAACCAAGCACAATGCAAGGTATGCAGCTGAAAAGCGGAACCAAAAACGAAAAATCACACAAGAGTATGATACACTAAAAATACACAACACCCATGCAAAAATGATTTAAGCATAATACTTCTTCAAGTAAATCCCATTTATGGGTTCACTCAAAGGAATTCCATCATAATATACCAGCTCATAGGCCCCTTTCTCCAACACTTGTTTCACAATATAAGGGCCCGGCCACATGGGCTCGAATTTACCGTCCCCTAGTAAGTCACGATCTTGTTCGTAAAGGAGAACTAGATCACCCACAGAAAATACACGTGGTTTGGCATGCTTGTCATATTGAGCTTTGACATGCTTTTTCTGAGTTTCAATGACTAAGGCAGCATCATGGCAAGTCTCGTCTAATTTCCTCAACTACAAAAGGCGTTCCTCTTCAGCCGAGGTGTTAGGGAGAAGTTCAACAGCTAGTTTCAAAGATGGGATTTCACATTCAATCGGAAAAATTTCTTCAATACCATATACTAATTGGAAAGGTGTGAATCACGTGGCAGACTTAACGGATGTCCGATAGGCTTACGATGCTGAGAACAACATCGTGTGCCAACTTGACTTGTGAATTCCTACCATACGTCGAAGCATAGTAGTGAGAACTTTGTTGATTTCTTCAACCTGACCATTGGCCTGTGGATAATAAGGGGTTGAGTTTTCATGTCGAAGACCCAACTTCTCGGTAAGTTCAAACATCATAAAATTGTGAAAATGACTACCATGATCAATGACGATGTCTTGAGGGACACCAAATCTAGTAACGATATGATTGAATAACGCTGTAGTTTTCCTGGTATTATCAAATGTAGGCATCGCCTTGACCCACTTAGTGAAATAATCCACAGCTACAATGATGTATCCATGCCCCCCGACCGAGTGAGGGTTACATGTCATGAAGTCAATGCCCCATTTAGTGAATGGACCAACGGAAACTCAGGGTGAAGAGGAGAAGGGTGAGATCGGATCTTATTGTTGTAAGCTTGACAAGCATGGAATTTTTGGACGACAATTATGCAATCCTTAAACAATGAAGGCCATAAATAACCATCTCGTAAGAGATTTTGGGCAGTGGCATACCTAGACATATGACTGCCACATGCTCCAGAGTGACATTCATTCAAATATTTCTCGGTTTCATCATAGGTGAGACATAGTTGAAATATGGAATCAATACCACAGCGGTAAAGGGTGTCACCGAAGATAATGCATTGACGGGCTTGATACTGAATTCGACGACGATATGTACTAGAAATATCAAGCCGAAAATTTTGGGTTTGGAGATAAATGATAATATATCCATACCATATGTCAAGAGAACTTATCAGAAAGAGACATTCATCAGGTAAGGAATCCTCTGCCACAGTTTTTGTTTCAGTAGAGGGAAGGTTCCATATCAATTCGGAAAAAACCAAAGCCTTCTTTGACTTGGCACGTTCAAATTCCAAATCAAACTCTTGGAGAATAACTATCCATTTAGAGTACTTTCCCCCAGAAAATTTTCAAGTAAGGATGTGTTGCATGGGGTTGAAATTAGAAATGGCTATGGTTCTTCCTAATAATATGTAGTGATGAAAACGTTGAACATCCTAAACAACTGTCAAGGCCAGTTTATCCACATGTAGGTATTTGGTTTCGATGGTCGTGAGACTTTGACTCAAATAATATATAACATGTTCATCATGTGAATCATCCTCTTGGACGAGAACCATAGAAATGGTAAAGTCTGAAGCAGCTAAGTATAGAAAATAATCTCGACTATAATCGGGCAGAAACAGTAGTGGTGTATGGGTTGAGGAAAGTTTCAAAGATTCAAAGGTTTTGTTAGCAGTGTCATCCCACACAAAATCGTAACCTTTCTTGAGAAGACGAATAAATCATTTTGTTAATTCAACGTAGTTGGGAATGAATCAACGTAAAAAAAWTTCCTTCCCTTGCAAATTTTGGAGTTGGCAAAGTGTGGGAGGAGAAGGTAAATTGAGGATAGCGTCAACCTTCAGGGGGTCTATGTTAGAAAAACAGGACCATGGAGCAATAAAATAAAACAAATGTGGAAACAAAACACAGAAGATACACAATACAATAGAGACACAGATTTACATGGTTCACCCAGTGTGGGCTACGTCCACCAGAGAAATCGCCAGGTCCTTCCTTTATTATTATCCAGCAAATGAAGGGATACAACCTACAGCAAACCCGTTGTAAATTCCTCTTCTTTCTCTCACAGTATCCTATCTCAGAATATAATATTCACCATAATGCATAGCTGCAATACATTTCCCTCATAACAGAGGGTTTCCTTATAGGCAAAAAAACCCTAACATAACTTCTACCATTAGATCTGTGACCTTATAATGAACGGTCCATATTTATAATGAAATTACAATATACATTTACAAGGCAATTTTTCCTTCGAGGGCTTCGCCCCTGAACCCCGCAGAGGGAGTAATCCCCCTCTGTACTCTATCACATGGAAGAGTGTACATACTTCTGGGGTGTAAATACTTCATGGGTTATAAACACGACTGGAAAAAAAAAGACCTCTGAATCAGAAAGATAATCAGGCTCCACAACCAACAGTCTACTCTAATCCCAAGTATAGACACAATAAAACAAAGAAGTCGTCTGGACTCCACATAAAAAACACATTTGTGTGGATTCAATCATATGCGATAATAACGACAGCGTAGGAAAATGGCGCGTAGATGTGTCGGGTGATCTTGACGACACATAGAATTCACAGGTAGATCGTCTAGATAGGTTTGTACAATTTTCTTAATGCCATGAAAAGTGTAAGACATAACGCGTTGAAAAGTCGCACAAGCATTTTTTAGACCAAAAGGTAGTTTTTGGTATGTGAAGGTTCCCCAAGGGAAAATAAAATAAGTCTTATGTTGATCCGCAAGAAAAATATTGATTTGATTATAGCCAGAGAAATCGTCCATCAAGGAGAATATTTCACTCCCGACATAGTCGTCAACAATCTGGTCAACGAAAGGGGTTGGATAATTGTCTTTGGGACAAGATTTGTTTATATCCCTATAATATACACAAACACGGATCGTGGATTACTTCTTGTTAACTGGAACAAGATTGGACACCCAATCAATCAAAGCCACAGGATAGACAAAGCCAGCTTTAAGAAGTTTTTCAACTTCAAGCTTAATAGTGGCAGCTTTATGTGGATGTACTAGGCGAAGTCTCTGTTGAATGTGTTTAGCATCTGGGTAAGTATTAATCTCATGCACAACAATATCAGGATCAATACCAAGCATCTCTTCGTAACTCCAGGAAAAAATTTCATAGAATTATTGAAAAAGGGATTTATAAGTACAGACCTCATCATCAGATCATGAGGCACCGATGTGAACATTTTACACGACTCTCAGTTCAATAGTTATGTCAAGAGGGATAGTAGGTGAAATATTACCCAAGTTCCCTTCATACAAAACATCGTGTGTTGATTCAGGAACAGAGGAAATAACAACAATGGTAGACGGATTCGAAATCCGTTGATAACTCTTTATTGTCTCAAGTTCTAGAAAGAGAATAGAACGATGATGCCCATCATCTCATGGAGTATATTCCATAGACATGATTGTCTTGATCATCTCATCAGTGGGAAAGATCATGTGAAACGGATCAGGAGACGTATCACAGAGAAAAGGAGGAGAAGGAGTCGTTGATTGAATAGCTTGATAAGTCGATTCTACCATACTCAAAGGAATTCGGTCGTCGTAATGAAGACAGTCACCAGATCTAGGTACTATCCATGGGTCATAAGAATTAGGGGCTTTATGAACATAGGTCGATATAATGTTAATCGAGGCGAAAAAAGGAGGAGGAATATCGGGTGGTGGAATAGGAAACATACCCATTAACATTGAATCTTTTAAAAGACCCACACTGACATTCTCATAACTAGGAGGTGTTTTCTAAATGAAAGGCATGTTGCTAGTACATGAATCAGAATTAAATAAGGTCAATTGATCTATAGGAATGACCTTTCCTTGGTGTGAGAAATGTAACACACAAAACAGAGTAGAAACAACTGTGAGCATGGAATCAATCCAGCTACATCCGAGTAGAAGGTTGTAATCGAGAGGTGCATCAAAGACCTCAACTTTGACATTAACCGCTTTACCTTCTAACGTAATAGACAATGAAGGAAGAACACCATAAGGTTTGAATCATGTACCATTAAAATCCATAAGAGTATTGTGTGACTCAGTAAGGGTAGGAGAACCAATGGCTTTCCAAAAAGTAACAGACATAACTCAAGTCGAGGCTCCTTCGTCAATAACAATTCGACAAATATTATTATTTTCCACAACAACTTGTATCTGAAACGCTAATTGAGGAGGAAGCCTTGGAATATGATCTTCCAAGTCAAATATTATCAAATTGGTATCGGTAGGATCAAGTCCACCAATATCCTTTAACAGTGCCTTTCATTGAGTAGGACAACTTTGAAGGACTTTGAGGTCTGACATTGCAGAAGTTGCTTGCGTAATATCTTCTACAATACTGTAGTTTTTGGCAACACGTGCATGAGGATTAAATGACGACTTTTGAACAACTCCCTTGGGAGGAGGATAAAGAACTGTATCTAGGCCCAGTCGTTCAAGATAAAGAGGACCGTTTGGAGGTGAATTTGGTGGAGAAGGTTGAACCAACGGATGTGGAAAATCATCAACTTTCTCTTTCGAAGGAGGATAATATTTGGCTCGAATTGCAACTGCAGCTTCATTATTCTTGGATTCACCAGTACACATAAGTACATAAGACGTGGTAGAGGGAGAAGGTTGGTCATGAATGACCAATTGGGCTTGCTGCTGAGAAGGAAACGGTTGTGACAAGACAGCGGGTGTAGGAGGTGTCTTAGTCCCTTGCAGGAACTTAGCAACCTCAGCACGTCATGGAAAATCTTTTATATAATTATCCTCACCACAGATAAGGCAAGGATAATGAGGTTTACACTTGTATTTTTCATCAACGGGCTCTGTTTTGGGTTTCTCAGATTGTTGATTATTATTTTTGTCCTCCTTATTCTTACCCTTCCCTTTCTTTTTATTTTTATTTTTACTGGTAGGTGTAGATTGAACCGAATTAACTTCAGAGGTTTTACCAGGGGAAGGATTCGAATGAGGATTATTTTGTACATTAGAAGTAGTAGACTTGGGATTGGCATGATTGGCTCGTTTATACTGAGTCTCATTATGAAAAGTTCCAATCATGCCATCAACAGCATGAGAAGCTATTGGAGGTGTTGGGGTAGGATTCGTAGATGAACAAGGAGCATCAGGAATCAAATCATATAGTGTGTACGTTTGTGAATAAACGAGATCCAGATATTGAGCACGACTAATCACCTGCTCTTCAGTGACAACACCACCCATGGAAACATCACGGGATATAGCACCAATGAGTGATTTGTTAAACCACTCGGCCAATAGTTGATCAAGAATGGGAACTTTGATTAAGTGTCTTCTCCTCCTCCACTCATGAATATGATCGGAAATGTGAGTAGAAGAGGATTGTTTAAATGAACTCAAAATTTCAGTTCCCGTCTCATATTGAATTGGCAATTGGTAATGCATTAAGAACACCATGGATAAGGTATTGAAGTCATTAAAGAATCCTCGTGGTAGTGCAATATACCATTTGGTTGTCAAACCCGTAAGAGTTTGTTGGAAAAGATGTAATCTTATAGAGTCATCCATCAATGAGTTGGACGAACACCAAAGATGGAATGTCATGATGTGATTATTTGGGTCCTCTCCCGATCGGTCGCCAAATTTAGGAATGTCTAATGGAAATTTGGAAAGTATGACAGGCCAATAAGGAGAATGAAAAATTGGATCATTCAAAATCCTATATAAATTTGGTAAATCCAAAGTAGCAAGAAACGGAAATTGTCTGTTCACTTGAGGAATTCGGTAGTTTTGAGGAGGAATTCATGTAGGTATACTAGTAGGACCATAAGAAGTCTATAGATAGTTATAAAGTCCTGACAAATTAAGTGGTGGAGGATTTTGAGTCGAATAGCCAACATGAGTTGGTTGATTAGGTAAGCTCCCTTGGAAAGGAGCATTAGACTGAAAATTTTGACAATAAGTAGGATTCATAGAACCTGGATACGGTTTCCTGAGATTAGGGGGTACAAAAGAATTAAGTTGAGGATGTTTCCCCCCAGATGGTTGTTGATTCCCTTGGAAATGAACACTCCAAGGTTGATATTGTAATCCAAGTATACTTTTTCCATAAACTGGGTTATGGCCTCCAACTTGAGGTTTCCCCCCAACTTGAGGTTGACCTCCAACAGGAATTTGAAAACTAGAAGTGACAAAATGGTTGGTGCCTCCAACTTGATTGGAGATACTAGGGCCAAGAAGATTATATCCTCCAAGCGAAGGTGGAGGAGGAATGTAAGGCCCCCCGGAGAGAACCTGGGTAGGTGTAGGAACAAAATTACTAGCAGCATTATACCCAGGAGGAACAAAAAGATTAGACCCTCCGGATGGATTCTAGGCAGGATTAGTAATGGAAGTATTCAAAGCATTATACCCAGGGGAAAGTGACAGATTTGATCTAAGTGGAAGAGGTATTCCAATAGGATCTTGAGTGATAACCATATTTTCGACACAAACAAGCGTAGCTTTTGGGACCATGGTTGAGTTAGCAAGCTGGAGAGGAAGAATTGAGTGAGAACCAACCGACAATTGGTCTGAAACTATGACGACATTATTGGTTGTGCCAATAAAATTATCTAAAGGTATTGTATAAGTAGTAGAAGTCATTGGCGTTTTTGATGCCATAGGTTGATTAGGACTCATTCCTAGTTTATCAAAAATATAGTGTCATGAAGAGGTCCTCCAAAAAGAACGGACAGGGACAGAGCTAGGATTAAAAATTCCAGCAGTATGAACTGAAGTTCTAAACAACTCACTTTGAAAAATAAAATTGTCTACACCAGACTCTACGTGAGGTCCAGTAGGTATTTCAATCAATTCTCCAGCAACAATGTGTCCCAATGAATTTATTCGGAGCAAATGTGGATCTTGTACAACACTCAATAACGGATTTATGGGAAGTGTCGACTCCTCCAATGGAGTAGAACTTCCAATCTCAGAGGCTATGTCGTTATTGACTGCTCCTTCAGGAGAACCCTCTGGTGATTTAAGAAGCAAAGGAACATAATCTTCTGGATCTTCCATAGGTAACCCTTGCATCATATGTGAATAGTGAGGGCCGATGTTGGCCGCACCAAATAAAGAATGAAACAAATCTATGGCCAACTAGAGAAACAAATAGCACTCACTAATAAAATCTATAAATCAAACACACAAACAAACCTTCTTATTTCGAAGTCACTAGTTGGTGATGAAATCCAACGTTGCGA
The DNA here is from genome assembly GCA_009831015.1 of Picea engelmannii. Lineage (NCBI taxonomy): Eukaryota > Viridiplantae > Streptophyta > Pinopsida > Pinales > Pinaceae > Picea > Picea engelmannii. The sequence goes on from ML784821.1 coordinate 1,387,342, forward strand.
AATCAAGACAAGAAAGGGCTAGGATAAAGAGGGTGGAAAAGTTACATTGACGACCTGCTTAACGGACTTACACCCTGGTGCAAGCTCCCACACATAATCGTGGGTATACCCTCCAAGGAGCCCAAGTGATTTTGGCCAACGTCGATTCCAAGTACCATGAAGACTTTCCCCTCCACAGTCACCTCATGTAAAGACCCTAAAGATATAGGCCACTAAGGTTACCAATTATGACAATGACGCCTGGGGAAATAGTCAACAATCTCATCCACGCGCAAAGGCAGGATATCTAAGCCTGAAATCAACTCGAGAATGTCCCCACAGGATTTTCTTCTCAAGTGACCCCCAATAATATGCGCAATCTCTACATTAATACCAACAAAGCAGGGTGAGTAACTCTTCCAGTCTTAATGTGACCTCATGATTGACCCTTATGTTAGAAGGGCTTCCCAGGACAAAATGTAGCAAGTGGATTTGAACTCTCCCTATTACAAGATACTATTGTGTGTTTTGATGATTTGGAGAGTGTGCCTTACAACCCATTCCAAAGCTCTATCCTAGATAATGTTGGTGTAGAGAAGTTATAGAAAATAAAAGTTGCTAATAAATTTTAAAATTGCGTTGTATTTTAAAGGTTGTTTCTTACTCAAAAGGGAAACGGAAATGAAACTCATGATGTATTTGACCTTGACCCAATAAAATGAAAGAAGAGATGATTATGAAATCTTTCAATTCAATGAAATCCAATTATAGTAGGGAGAAGGTATCTCTTTTTGGAATACAAAAGCTAAGAAAAACAATTTCTCAATTTTTGAATGAAAAAGATTCCAAACAATCAAAAACTACAAAATTTTCCAATTTTTCTCCTTTAACAAATATTTCGAATGCAACAATTTTCTTGTAAAAGACTACTAAAAAGAAGAATGACTTCAGTTCTTTCTTTCCTCAAATTAGATCAGAGATGTAATGAAGAAAAGAAAGCATAATCCAAGAAAACTAGCACATTCTCAACACTATTCCCAAATCAAACCCACAATGTACACAAAAATGAAATGATAAGAAAACCTTTTTTCAGACACAAGAAAAAATTGTCTCTCAATCAATTAAAAATCCAGAAAGTAAAAACAATCCAAAACTCCAAATAAATCAAGGATTATTTTTCAAACAAACACTCAGGACCAAGATCTAGAGATTATACCCTTGTGACAAAAAACCAAAAGAAAAACTTGCAAAGTTTACAAAGAAGACTTTCAATTTCCAAAAATCAATCAAATGCAAGCTTCAAACTTATAAATCAATCATTCACTAGTGTTATAAGTTCATCCTAGGTAGTAAAGGAAAAACTGGATAGAGAAAAAATAAATGGCTATCACCCAACAATTCCTATAGGAATCGTCGCAGGTTGCAGTGGAGCATAGTGCGACGATCTAGGGTCGTTGCATGTTTCCAATAAGGTACAGTGCGATGTCGTCACACTAGTTTTCACCAGTAGAGTGCGACGTCAGAGGATATTCGCAAGTTGTCAATAGGGTACAGTGCGACGATCTCTGAAAATAAAGGAAAATGGGAAGAAAGACAAAACTTCTCACTGAACTTTCAGACCCATAGAGTCAAAATGGATCACCCACAGACTGAGAGAATGAAATTAACCAAAAGAAGGCAGGCTAAATTTTGGTCACCAGTTTTTTTATCAGACTAATCGATAAGTGCGGACACGAACAGATCTCCCTAACTTCCACAGGAAACTAGAAAAAAACAAGACAGAATACATACTTCATCTTAAACTTCATTGTCATATAAACTAGTTTAGATAGGTACAAGTGGCATACCTTTTAAACGACGCTTGATCCTCACTAGTGTCGTCCTTGTAGATCCTTCCTTGAGTTTGTAGAATGGTAATCATGTCTAAGAAGCACAAACCAACAAAGAGAGAAAACAAAGATATATATATTCAAGTGAAGTCTATGTATAAGATCAAGGAGTTATACAATAGAAGTTGAGATGATTTTATAGGGAAGAATTGTACTGTTGTATTAAATTAAATGGAAAGTGGAGAATACAACATATGCCTTGACGTTTCAAGGTCCCCTTTCAATGGTTCTTTTCTCCAACACACACACCTTTTCTCCAATGCCTTGAATGAAGAAGATCCATAATCTGACTTGAAGAACTAAAGAAAACCTCTCAAGCATAATTTGTAGTAGAATTCTCCATGCAAATCTTATCCTATTCAACCTTAGCATTTTTCCATGAGATATCCCTCTTTATATAGTGTGAAAGAGAGATGGATGAGGACATTAGTATGATCCCACTAAATCATATAAGCGAGTAAGATCCAAACTGATCGGAGACCACCTCATCTTCTAGAAGATTCTCTTCTAGAACATTCGTGAATTTTGACTTTTCCTTTGCTTTAAGCATCGTCACACCCTATGCACAAGCAGCATTTGACGAAGTCGCAGTCCAGTTTTAGGGCAGAGTGCGAGGATCACACATCATCGCACCCCATGCATATATCAGGGTGTGACAACCTTCCTTGTTATGGGTTTTGGAAGAGGAAAGCAAACCACTTTTCTTATGGAGAAAGTCTCTTTTAATATTTTCAGGGAACATGAACACATATTTTTCAGTTGATCATTGAGGTGACCAAAATAATTTGTAACACCTTCCAAATCTAATCTTAGCAGGAGATTTCAATATCATAAGGAATCTTAAAGAAAAAAACAGGGGCCTCCATTGTCCGAGATCAGTTCCACGAAAATATGTATGATCTCATCTTTGCTTTGGAATTATTTGATGTCCCCCCCTGAAAATGGATTTTCACTTGGAATAATAGAAGGGTTGGTCCAGGTTTTATATCTACAATGATGGATCATTTCTTGATTAATAACTCCTTCCTTTTCAAGATTCCTTTTCTTCTAAAATCATCCCTTGGGCCAGCTCAGATCATTGACCCATCTCCCTCCTCTTTGAAAAGGCATCCAACTGGGGTCCCTCCCCCTTTCATTTTAATCCCATTTGGCTAGACAAGGGGGAATTTCTCCCCCTTATCACCAGATCCTAGAACCAATGGATCACAGGATCCCCAGTATTCATCTGGGAGAAAAATCTCAAACTCACAAAAATGGCCATTAAGATCTAGGTAAAATCCTTTTTTGCTCCCCGCATCTGGAGGTTCTAGAAAATCAAAAAAATATTCAATCATTTGAAATAGAAGAATTCATGCCTATCATATTACAAAATGAGAAAGCAACTCACAAAGAGTACATAAGGTCCTTGAGGGATGAGGAAATAACTTGGAGGATAAAATCAAGAAGCCTTTGGCTGTAGTCTGGGGACAAGAACACAACCTTCTTTCACAAGCAAGCTAAGGTGAGGCAATGGAAAAATAAAGTTGAGGAAATAAATCTCCCAACAGGGGAAACCATGCAAGACTTTGAGGAAATCAAACAACAAGCCTCTAGCTACTATAGTCAACTCTATATGAAATCACAGAATTGGAATGAGGAGTTGAGACAAAACTTCATATCGAATATGCCCCAATTAGTCACATAAGAGGATAATAGCGAACTCAATAAACAAGTGGAGGAAGAGGAAATTTTGAATTCCATCAACCAGTTCAACCCCGATAAGGCTCGAGGACCTGATTGATTCACCATTCATTTCTACAAAAGATGTTGGTCTGTCATAAAATTTGACTCGGCATTTTTGGCCCTTCTACCAAAGGAGAAAGGGTCATCCTCCTTTGACAGATTCAGACCAATCTCTCTTTTCAATGTTTCTTATAAAATCATGGCCAACAGGCAGGAAAATTTGGGATAATATCATTCTGGTTCAAAAGGTAATTCACTCAAGTCATAGCCGAGGGGAAAAAGGAATGGCGATGAAACTATATATGGCCAATGATTTTGATAGAGTAAATCATGACTTTCTCAAGTTTGTTCTAAAAAAAATTGGATTTAATCCTCTCTTCATATCTTAGATAAACTCTCATATTTCTCATCCTTGGATAGCTCTGTTATTTAATGGGAGGTCAGCTCCATTCTTTCAATCCACAAGAGGTATAAGGCAAGGTTGTCTTATGTCTCCCCTGCTTTGTGTGCTAGTTTCAGAACCCTTGAACAGACGATTGGAATGGGAACACATCAATGGAACAATCACAAGTCTTCGCATAGCTAGAGGGGTAAAAGAATTAATAAATCACAGTTCGCAGATGATACGCTTATTCTGTGAGGGGCATCAAGAGTAATAGCAAGAAGGTTCAAGTTGGTCCTGGATCAATTCACTCAGATCTCGGGTGGCCTTATCAATGAAAACAAAATTCAAATACATGTCTGGAACATAGATGCACGTAGCCTTTTGGATCTCGCTCAGATTCTTTCCTTCCCTATCTTAGAGGATTGGAAATTCTTTGAATACTTGGGGATGCCAATTTGTTTAAAATCCATTCTAGGATAATAGTGGCATATCATAATACAGAAAATCAAGGAAAACATGGAGTCATGGGGATCGATTTTGTTAAACCCAGCAAGGAGTCTTGTATTAATCAAAACAGTCCTCTCCCCCATCCCCATATTCCAACTTTATGTGATTTTGGCCCCAATGGGCATTAAAAAAAGTTTGGCCCAACTTATAAGAAAATTTATCTAGCAAGGGGGGAAATCTAACACAAACAAATTCCACCTAGTCAAATGGGAGGCTGTAAAAGTGCCCAAGGAACACAGGGGGCTCAGAATTCGGGATCCAGAATTAGACAATTTAGCCCTATGCTCAAAGTTTCTCTAGATAATCGTCACAGGAAAGCAAGAATGGTTGAAAATAGTAATAGTTAAAAAATATGGGTTGGGTACCAGAAAGAGAAGTATTGATTCTCCTCCTCCTGGCATCTTTGGTTCCCCTATCTGGAAACTACTCAAGTCCACAATTCCCTTTTTTCAAAAAGAACTGTACTGGATCCCAGGAAACGCAAAAACCATCCACCTCTGGACGAAAAAAATTCTAACTCAAAACCCACTAGAGCATAAGGAACAATACAATGATCTTATAGGATGGATGGAAACCCAACATAAATCAACTATTTATGATATCTCTAATTGGAATGACGACGGAACTTGGAAAGATTGGAATTTTGGGGACGTCCCACTTTCTCTTCAACCTCAAGCACTATTATTTATAAATGCGCTGAAAGGGGTGGCACCAATTCATTGAAGGACACAGGACAGCAGGGTATGTGGATCCAAAGGTTACACTTTCAAAGCAGGATACCATGGTCTACTCTCTGAAACAAACCTACCAGATAAATCGTCCTAGTGGCTAAATATTTGGTCTCCAGATGGTCTGCCTAAAATCAATATGTTTTGTTGGACTCTGCCCACGGGAAGATATTAACTGGGGAAAAACCTTCAGAAGAGAGGATTCCTAGGTCCCTTCCAGTGTGTACTCTGCAAAAGAAATAACAAAACCACCCAACATCTCCTCTGGGATTGTGAGTTCACAAAGCAGGTATGGCACAGAATACTCATAGGTCTAAGGCCAAATATCAAGTGGTCAGAAAGATTCAAACCCCTTTTGGGAAAATGGGAGAAATACTACCAGGGCTCGTTCCAAGGTAAATCAATTTTTAAAAGGCTTTAGAAAGCCATACCTAAATTTGTCCTGTGGAAAATTTGGTTGGAAAGGAATAGCTTAGTCTTTCAAAACAAGAGATCACACCCCCTCTTGTGGCTATTAGAGAGGTTTTGCAATTATCTGAGTACTTGAATTCCAAACGTCTT
>ML784821.1:1409168-1425075 GCA_009831015.1 Picea engelmannii
GATTGGAGCGCCTGGATCAACGGCACACAGGCAATCCGAACGTCCTCTACCTTTCTGTGTTTAATCAACGCGGGGCTCTCTTTCTTGTCGTGTCATCTTGCCATCTGTTCTCCACCGAACTGTGCGAGCCCCTTCCTCAACTTCTGCCATCTGTCCATCTCCCCTCTTCTGGTCCGTATGGTCCCTTTCCCATCTCATCATCCACCCATTGCCTGCCATGTGACCCACCTCTTACCACATCAGCTTCCCACCGCAAGGGCACCCATTATGACTCATCTCCTACCCCCTCCGCTTATTATCTTCCGCCATGTGTCTTTCCCCTGTCGTCCCTCTCATGCCTCGTCACTTCTTATCACACCTTTGTAGTTGTGACGCCACCACTCCCGTTATGCGCCCCATCCCTCGCGCTGACCTCCCCGCCTATCCATCAGGTCGTTCAGCTGATCCAGGTGGCAGCGCTAAAGGTCTTCCACGTCGCAGAAGGGCCGAGTTGGTCGGGCCATTCTCAATCCCAATGAAGCAGTTATTGAAGTAGTTGGTGGTGGTTAGACATCGCCTCCGCCATAATGGGAAAGCACGGCAACGAATTAAAGGCACGTCGATTCACCTATGGAACTATCAGGAATTCGATTGCGTCTGTCATAAGTTGCACGATCATTCAGAGACTGCAGGTGTTGACTGTCAGAAACCATGCAGACGCAAAGCTTTCAATGCAACGTCTCGATTCTGTTGTTGTTGTTGTTGTGAGTATATGAAGGCGTTTTCGCCATTTTTGTATCCATCGATGGTAGAGAAGAGCTCCCTATTGTAAATTTTTAACAGATATTCTAGTTTTCTGGGTATGCATTTGTATTTGAGACTTCTTGTTTTATGACAAACAGTTCTCCTATCTTGTTTATGTTTTCCTCTCATATCAGAGAGTTCATGATTGACTGATTCTCGTGAATCGTTGCAGTTATGTTATGATGAAAGGTTCATTGTTGCACGATTGTATTCTCTAGTTTTGCATTTGAATTGCCTTTGAACGTCTTCTTCTACAGTCTGTTAGTAACTCAATGTTAGTACCAGACCACTGCTTTTCTCTTATAGAAGTCTTCCGTCTGTTTCACCATATACTACAACTCATTGTATGAAGTTTATATAAGACCTCATTCACCCATGCATGCCTAGCCTAGTTTCAGAGTTGGAGCGATATCGTTTTGAGTTGGCTTCCATTCGGTCACCCCATCTATAAACCACTGTGACATAAAATTGATGGGCGTCGGGCTCTGCTCCTGATAGAAATCCAGGAGTGACTTTCGTCGCCAACAGGGTCTAAACATCTTAGAAGTAATCCTAGGAAGTCTTTCCAATACAAGACCTGGTCAACGAGGAAATATTTGATTGCTTTGAGATTTAAATATCTAGCCTTGCTTTTTCCCATGCCATTAGGAGGCCTTAACTCTTTCAAAAAATATATAATGTCTCTATACCAGGTGCATTCTTCCAATGGAGGATTGTCCTAAGAAATTTTGTCGGCCAACTCAGCTTGTGGATCTTCTGAGCAAGTGTTAATGAAGTTAACCCCCAGAGATTTATAATTAGATTCAGCCAACAGCTTGGCTAAACCTTGGCCTTTAACTAGCTTGGTGGGTTTTATTTCCAGATCGAATTCAAGGATTTTGACAATCCATTTGCTCCTTCTCCCGTCTATGTCAGGTTGCATGAGAATGTCCTTCACAGAAGCTGAAGGAACATATGCAATGATCTTTGAATGGAGAACATAGACTCTGAAATATTTGAGAGCTTTCACCAAGGCATAGGCATGTTTTTCCATGATGTCATATCTGATCTCTGTGTCTCTTACTGCTAAAAAAGGAAATAGGTTGTTCCAACCCTTCGATATTTTTCTGCAATAAAACAGTTGCTACCGTATCAAACGAAGAAAAAGAAAAAATGAGTAAATCCTTTGAGTAATCAAGACTGATAAGCACGGGTGCTTCATTCAAGGCTTTCTTTATCTGATCAAAAGAATTTTGAGACTTAGCACTCCACTTAACTTCATTTCCCTTCTTCAACATGGTTGTTATAAACTTTACCAATTCAGCAAAATTGGAAACAAACCTCCTCAAAAAATTAATCTTTCCCAGGAAAGACTGGACTTCTTTCCTGTACCTTGGGAGTAACAAGGTTTGGATCGCTTCCACCCTGTTGGGATCAATTCTTACCCCCTCAGCTGATACTATGTGCCCCAACAATTTTCCCTCTTCTACGGCAAATAGAGACTTCTTGGGATTGAGGGAGAGACCAAACCTTCTGCATTTTAAGAAGACCTTTCTTAGATGGCAGTAGTGTTCTTTATCAGATCTGGAAAACACAGTTATGTCGTCCAGATAGATGACCACAAATTTATCCCTTTCTCCAATGAAGGCGATGTCCATGGCTCGTTGGAAGGTGGCCCATGTGTTCATCAATCCAAAGGGAATTTTGGCATACATGAATGTGCCCCAAGGAGTGGTGAAGGTTCTTTTCTCTTTGTCCTCAGGTAGGACAGAGATCTGATTGTAGCCAGAAAAACCATCAATCATAGAAATCTGGGATGCACCTGTCACCCTTTGATCCAAAATAGGATCTAGGAGGCTTCCCAGGTCCAGAAAAGGCTCAAAAATGAAAGTTCCCATAATCATACGAAACCAATTCCATTGCGACTGGCTCGTTGCGCTACTTCCGGCCATATATTTACTTTCTCAAATAGGCTCAGTATGCGAGAGTTATCGCACTCTGATCAGATTCCCAAACAGCGAAAAATTCAAAGGGTCAACTGGCAAAAAGTCAATGTTGACATCAGCATGACATTACCAAAGCTATTTAATGATGTTGATGTGGCAGAGGTAGGTGATGACAAGTGGCGACCTGTGATTGGGTAGATGTTGCAAACTTGGACCATTACAGTACCAACACGTTGCATGTGAATTGTCAAATGTGGTGGTGCCACGTGGCCCAGACATGGGCAGCCATGTGGCACCAAGTCATCAGTTGTGTGGCATGTTTAAAAAATGTGTTATGGCCTCCATGGGTTTTGAACCCACGATCAACCAACAAGCCAGCGCCTTGAAGAATGGTCCAACACCAATGTGCCCACTGTGTGACTTATTAATATAAGCACACATTATTTTATATATGTTGCATATATGTAAGGTTTGGCATGGGAGGGGGTTGGGGCTAAGCCCCAGCCGTGGTCTTTGGTCACCAGCATACAAAGGGGGGTGCGGAGTAAGGGAATAACCACCCATCCTTTGAATTTAGGGCTCAGGTCACATGAAATCTGCCACAAGATCAGGAGCTTGAACACATTTAGTGTGTGGGGGTCTATCCTTTGACCATAGGTCCCATGGAACGCGCCCACGAATCCAAGAGCTAGTGAATGGTTAGGGCCAACGCTTAGCCCTTTGGGCTAGCGCTTGGCCATTTTAAGTGCATATGACCATATTTTGAGGGGCGCGTGCCTGATTTTGGGGGCTTAGCCCATATGTTTGGATAAAAGTGGGTTTTTACTATATAGTTTAGGATTTTTTATGATTTTTAAGCCTGTTATTGAAGATTTTGGCCATTATTGGGAGATATTGGACACTTTTTGAGCCCAGATTTTGGGAGGAAGTTGGGAAAGGATAACCAACTTCAAATATATATAAACTAGTCTTGTTTGAGGCCATGAAGAATATCTAGAGTAGAGTTATGATGAAGCAAAGCCAAGCCAAAGTCATTTTTATGCAGGGAAGTTGTTGAGGAGCAAACCTTTACGGGCCATTTCTGGGAGCTCCGATCATTCATTTTGAGTGTTGTTTCTTTTGTTGGGTTCTAGAGATCTAGAAGAACAAGACCATATCAGTATTGTAGCCTAATGGCACTGATGCGATGTACTTTTTGAGCTTTGAACAGAAATAAAGAAGCCTCCTCCACTGAGACAAAGGCCCGGAGACGTAGGCAATTTTGTGTCGAACTATGTTATCACTTCTCTTATTATGGTTTGTTGTTCTTCATGCTTATGTAAAGATATGTATATTGTCTTATGGCTTCTATGTTTCTTCATTAAATTCATCCTCTTTGGTTCAGCTTCATAAATGGTTAATTAACACATGTAATTAATAACTCAACCACAGTCATTAAAATATCGTCTCGGATCACCCTTTGCAATATGTGTTCCATTTTTGGCAAAGGGTAATTGTCCTTCGTGGAGATTCTATTCAGGTTCCTAAAATCAACACAGAGTCTGATTTCCCCATTCTTTTTTCCTCACCAGGACCAGGTTGTCCACCCATTCAGAATATCTCAACGGGACAATGATTTGGGTGTCCAGCAACTTCTTTTCCTCCCTTTCCATAATAGGCAGCAGCATAGGATTTATTTGTCTTAATTTCTGCCTAAATGGTTTGACCTCCTCCTTCAATGGGATCTTATGCTTGATCACGCTGGTGTCATATGTTCTGAGGTCTTTGTAGGTCCAAGAAAACACATCAATGAATTCCTTTAATAACTTAGCATACTCAGCCCTTTGTTCCTTCGACACGCTGTTTGACAACTTGACGAATTTCAGATCCTGGTTTGTGCCAATATTGCGTTCAACCACATCAGCATCATCATTTGAAACTTTACCCTTTACTTCCACATCATTTCTGTCAAATAGTATTTCCAAAGGAACTAGTCCCTTTGGGATGTGATTGCTAGGCAACTGAACAATATGATGATCGGAAATTTTATTCAAAAACTCATCAGCATCGGGGCTATTTGCAGAATCCTGGTCCTGATCAATATGCAATGCCGAAAATTCCTCAACGGTCTCTAGGAACCTTTTGATCTCAAGATCGTCCTCGAACACCTTCCAATGCTTGATGTTGTCAGGTATAGAGGGTCTATATTTTACTTCTATATCATACCTGAGCTTGGGTGGCAGAGGAACTCTGAAATTGCTTGTTGAAACAACCAAAGAATCAACCACTATGTTTTCCTCCCTCAGAATGAATGAAATGTTGAAAGCCAAGAAAAAACTGTCAATCAAGTCCCACACTTCATTTCTGTAAGTTCTGAGCTTGGGATGCTTAGCTTGATAAATATTTCTAATATGATTAATAATCAATTCTGCATCCCCAAACATGGATATTTCATTGATTCCCATGTCTTTTACAACCCTCGAGCCCAAAACAAGAGCTTCATACTCTGCCACATTATTTGTAGCTTCAAATTATAACTTGTAGGACAGAGATGTAGTTTCTTGAGCAGGGGAAATGAAGACTACTCCAGTACCGGCACCTTCTCTAGAAGAGGCTCCATCAAAGAACATTTTCCAAACGGAGGTAATCGGAGGAGAATCTCCACAAGGAGTAATGGACTTTTTGATCTCAAGAGGAGGTTCAGGGGTATCAGTAAGCTGCAGTAAGCTAGATCCCAAATCAGTATCAAGGGAAAATATAGGATGATTGGTGGGGTATGCTTCATCGTTGATAATGTAGGCCAAATGAGCCTCTTTGTACAGTATTCTATGCTCTCCTCTGAACACTGGAATGGTAGCATATGTGAGGTCCATCTGCAGCGTTCCCCCGAGTATTTTTATCCAAGACCTTGACAAGAGCATGCCAAACTTGGGAGGAACATTAGCCACCACGATATCCATGACCACACTTTTCATGGGCAGTTGAAACAAGGTCACAACCAGATCTTTGATGACCCCAAGACATTGCACTTTCCTAGAATCAAAAGAATAGAAGTCAGGATAAGGCTTTGTGACTTCTAGTCCCAGTTCATCCATGACAGTTTTGGGCATGAGATTATGAGATGCCCGTGAGTCCATCAAATAGTTATACAGCACCTTATCATGTATGTTCAGGGATGTATAGAAGGGAGGGGATGAATTATCTCTATCTTCTACCATGGGACCTAAGATAATTGTTGTCTTTTCTTCTTGAAGGTTTACTGAGTCTGTGGAATAAGATGAAGGCTCGGGCTGCAACAATTTAGAGAGGGATTTTTTTAAGTCTTCGTGCTTGACCAGTTCTGAAAGGGGCACAGGGATTCTAATTTTTTGAATTTCATGCTCGAAGCTAAAGGATTAAGGGGGCTTCATAATTTCGCTCACTTCTGGGATAGGACCTTTAGCTATTGGTGAGGGATTCTGAGTTTTATTCTCCTGGCTTCTACTTGCTACATCTTTGGAAAGATTTTATGCTCTGGTAGGCTGATCAGTAACATCAGGATTTCCTCCTTTATTGTTGGACCTGAGGTTATATTTATTGGGACTACTACTTTCCTTCTCCCCCTTAATCAACTCATTATTTGGTTGTCCATGAGGGACTCCTCGTATGTAGATTGAGTCAAATGGGGAAATGGGGAGGTGTCTCCGAGACAATGGATTTCAGGATCAAGCTCTTCTTCCTCCCTTTCCTCATCAGCAACAAGGTTATTTTGAAAAGGAGACTGGATTTTATGATCTTCCCTATCTTTGTTTATGGGTTCTCTTGGAAGTATCTGAGGATCATTGTTATTTGGCCTCCTAAAGCTGCCCTTGTTATCAACATTTTGAGGATTTATGTATGTATGCTTCCCCTCTACTTCCAATCTTTCCATTCTAGTTGAAAGTGATTTTAGTAACTTGGTAACTTCATCCATTTGGGGGGGGGGAGCAGAGGAACCGGAGGTGGAGGCTTGAGATCTTCCCCTTTATATGTCTCTATCAACCTTAATTCTGAGTCTATTAGCTGCCAATACGTTAGATTCTACTTCCAGGGTTGCGTCTTGCATATGGGCCAAGGAAGTGGCTCTTCTCTCTCTTAACAGAAGGCAGAAATCAAGGTCAAAAGCACTAGCATAAGTAATTTTGGCAAAGGCTTATGTGGGCTTTATCTCAGCAGGGATCTTATTGTACATTTTGTTGAATCTTTTGGAGAAATCAGAGACAGATTCTCCCACTTTTCTCTTTAGTGACCCGAACTCTGTGATATAATACATAAAATCTTTTTTATCCCCCCATTACCTCAAGAAGGCATCATCTAGAACCTCAATCCCAAAAATATATCCAGGAGTCAATCCCCTAAACCATTTTCTAACCTCGCCATCCAGGCTCTAGACAAAGACTCTCATCCAAACATCTTTGTTTTCAATATTCAGATTGTCTACATAACTGTAGAAGGCAGCAAGGTGCTCTTTAGCAGTTATGTCTTCCTCTCTAGTAAATTTGGGCATATACTTTAGGTAATATCCAGCAGGGAGAGAATTCATGGGTTGAGGTAAGACTAGAGGAACATATCTAGCAGCCACTATGGCCTCCATTCTGTTTCTACGAGGACTAGCACCCGCCATCAGGATATGCGGTGGAGGAGAATTAGGAGGAGAAGGGGTTCGAAAAGGGGAGACTGGAACTGAGTTTGCGGGAAGAAAGGGACATAGCATAAGTGAGAGTGAGATATTCTTCATGGCTCAAGAAGAGTCTTGATCAAGAATTGACTCATAAAGATTGAACATGTCACAAGTAGTATTTGAACCTAGGCAAGGAGGACAACAATTCATCTTCTCAAACACTCAAGCTAGAACCAATTAACAAACCTATTTGAGAAATGCTATATCTAAATCAATCCCTTTTTTTGTTATTCAAAAGGATCTTATCCCTCAAAACTCAAAGAAAATTGTTCAGGGTTTCTTAAGGGTATGGGGTTGGCATGCTTAATTATTGTAAATCATCTTGTAATCACAAATATATTAGTGAGATTTGATAATATCTCTACCAATAAATAGGAATGCTAGTCTCTTTTGAATGAAAAGTATTGACCCAATATGTTAAAGATAAAGAGGAATGATAGTTTCTTTTGAATGAAATATATATTGGCCCAATATGTTAAAGATATTAAAGATGACCTAAGTTGTAGGAAAGGATAGAAGCTTCAATAGGGGAAGAAACATAGTTGATAATGGAAGCCTCTCTCTTCAACTACACTCTAATTGAGTTTAAAAAATTCACTAGTGATTACTCATGCTACACAATCTAATCTTAACATAACTTGTGGAAAATCTCGTCTGTATATATCATGGAAGATACCTTGTCTTATTCAAATAAATTTGGGTGTCTTTTCATGTTTAAGTTAAATCTAAGTTAAATCCCTTCTATCGAGTAGCTTTGTAAAAAAAATCAAATATAATTTTACCCGATGTTATGTTTTTCTCAACATCTATGAACGAAGACGTGGATAATTTCCTAAAAAAAATGAATAAAACATACACTAATACATATGCAAATGAGTTTAGGTACTCATGGTGCCAACATTGACCGTGGCAAGGTGCACCCATGAAAATAACAACAACCACGATATCCTGGATATGCGAGTAAATTGAGACCAATAGAGAAAATAATTTTTTATTTTAAATTATTTTTATTGTTTGAAATTTATAGGAGTTTGTGATAGTTTTGTGTTTAAATATTGTTGGAACAGTTGGAATTGAAGAACAATTGGACAAAGTGGTGAAATATTTTACATTGAAAGATTCGGAAAAAAGAAACATATATTATCTTGCATGGGTTGAGTAACCTAGATAAAACAAGAGAGGTAAAGTGGGAGGCAAAAACAGGGGGCTTTCAACCGAGCTGTACATTGATTTTTTGCAAGTAATATGAAATAAACATGGCAAGTACTATGACAACAACCAGGTTACTTGTATAGATTTTCATGATATTCACCACATCTAAGTTCACATAAGAAATTGAAAAACATAATAAAAGTATTTTGTGACTCACATCATGTCTTAACTTCAAACTTGGTTGTCAGGGAGAGCAACAAAGGCAACCATTTGTGCATGGGGTCCAATAAATTGCAGAATATGTTTATTCTTAGCAACACCAAAGGATAGAATTTTAATGGAGAGGGAGAGCAACAAAGGCAACCATTTGTGCATGGGGTCCAATAAATTGCAGAATATGTTTATTCTTAGCAACACCAAAGGATAGAATTTTAATGGAGAGTTGTTTAGCTCCTATTTCATATAGAGACAATTATAGAAATAGTTTTCCCCATTAACTTTGATCAATACCACTTCCACATCCATATTTTATTGAAACATATGTCAAGTGTAATTTGCATGTGTCTACTCTACAATGAAATTATTAACACATTGTTTGACAAGTTATTTCGACGAAGTTAATTGTGTTAAGAGGTGCTTTCTATAGCACAGTGTAAGGGAGATATGTTATTCTTCCATTCTTGATGTGGAGTGGAGATGTGGAACTTTAAAAAATAACAAAAAAAATATTTTAATGTCGGCCTTAAATAAAATATTTCTTACATAAAATATTTCTATACACACACACACATAGTGAAATCGGGCATTGTGCAATTCCCAAAACACTGTGGGATGAAAGAATCTACCATCTTTGTGACACTAAGAGGGTTGAAGATGAAAAATACTTCCTCTTAGATTGCCCTACCTACACCAAAATTAGATCCTAATTTAAAAATATTTTCCACAATATAGACCTTCATAACCTTCTAAGTCATCAAAACTATGGTGATCTTGGAACACTTCTCTCAATGTATTTTTAGCATAGAAATACAATTTTAAAGAAATTGAAGTAATTGCTTACCTTCTTAAGGTCTAATAGACCAATTGGTCTCAATGGACATTAATCATCATCAACATCATCATCACACACACACACACACACACATATATATATATATATACACACATGTGTGTGTACACACACACACACACACACACACACACACACACACACACACATATATATATATGCATTTCCCGAGAAAACCCATGAAGTATTTCCCGTCATTATGAGGATGGTACCTAGTGTAAACTAGATTCTTTAGGGCTCGAGGTCAAGTCAACAATCAACATTTGGCTCACGAAGAGAGAAAGCATGTCATAAAGTGGAATTTGAACGCAAGCAGGGGAGGATAACAAGTTTTGTCTCAGCTACTCAAGCTACACCATATATATATATATATATATATATATATATATATATATATATATATATATATATCTTGGGAAATTAACTTCCTATTGAATTATCATGCTAAACCTATTATTATGTAAATTGGCATAACTAGTTTCAAATTGAGTGTAGTGTTCCTTAACCCTTAATATTGAATCATAAACAAGATATTTAAAGAAATATACATGTTCACATGTCTCTTTGAAGGGGAATCTTTTTTTAGTAAAGTTCCAATTACAATAACAACACTTGACAAAACATTACATGGCCTTCTAAAATTATAAGTAGTTTCTTCCTAACTACTTGTGGTCCCATCATTGATGACAACCAACCACTTAATGGGTCTTATTTAATATTTAATAAAGAGGACCCTTTTAAAATAATTAACTATCCACTACTATTTAATGAGCCTTATTCAAAGAAAATGGTCTCAGACATTAACTCCTAAGTACCCCAAAGTATGGAGGTTAGGGTAAGGCCCTAACATGCCCCTCCCCTTCAAAAACAGCATTGTCCTCAAGTTTGGAGATGTGGAAATTATTGTAAAATTGTTATTGGCTCCCAAGTGGCATATTTTGGTTGGATATCCATCCATTGGATCAACACTTGTTGGAAAGTTTGCTAGCATAGTCAACACTCCCTAGTGACCCATACTGCTTTAGGTTGTATCCAAATGGAACCTTCTTCATCAAGTTCAAAAAGCTAGTCTGAACTCGGCAATTTGACCTCACTACCTCTTCAAACAAGACACATGAAAGATTGGATGTATCTTGAAGTGGGATAGAAGAGCCAATCTATAGGCTACTTGTCCAATGTACTAGAGGATATGATAGGGTCTATAGAACTTCAACGCAAGCTTCTAGTGGCCTTTGTCTTTGAGAGAATTCTATTTAAAAGGTTGAAGACCAAGAAACACCTTATCCCCTTTTGCAAAAGAACACTCAAAGCAATGCTATTCAACCTGTTGCTTCATTTGATTTTGAGGTAGAACCAAATTGACCTTAAGAGCTTGGAGGATAGTCTCTCTAGTGAGCAGTGTGTACTCTGCTTCCTGAACCTTGGATGTGATAGCTAAACAGGAAGCCACTAAGGGATATTTTTGGCCATAGACAACTTCATATGGTGTTGTTTTGGTAGCACCATGAGAAGTGGTATTATACCACCATTATGCAAGGGGTAGCCATTGTATGCATTGTTGTTGCCTATATGAAGCAAAGCATATCAAATAACTTTCCAAGCACTTATTTACCACTTTTGTTTAGCCATTAGCTTGGGAATGATAAGAAGTTTTCATGTTCAACTATGTGCCCTAAATTTCGAATATATCCTACCATAATTTGCTTATGAATGTGGGATCATGATCTAATATAATGGAAGTGGGTGTGCCATATAACTTGAAAATGTGATCCATGAAAAGTTGGACAACTATGAAGGGTGTAAATGGGTGTGATAGGGCATAAAAGTGGGCATATTTGGAAAGACGGTTGACAAGTCCCATGATGATCGATGTGTTTCCAGTTTTCAGAAGGATTAATATAAAATCCATGGAAATGTCAATCTAGACCTTGGCTAGTATTGGTAGTGGTTGCAATGCCCCAACAGTATTCACTATATCCCCATTATTCCTTTGAAAATGCCACATGCAATGAAAAAATTTTGGATGTGTGTTTTCACTCCTTCCCAATAGAAAGAGTGCTTAATGCATTTATATATTTTTTGAAAGCTAGAATGACATGTTATAGGAGATGAATGCAACTGCTTTGAGACCCTTTGTTTCAAAGCCGAGTTTTGCATTAGAAAGATACCCTTTATACTTTAAGGTATCTTTATACCAAGTATATCTCTTAAGGGGATTGGGGTCTTCTTTAAGCCTTTGAATGAGTTGGAGCACAACATTTGCTAGCCATTCTTGGTGGCCCTTAACCATCCAATCGAGAATAGGTAAGGATAAATAAAAGAGAGAATTGTCCTTATCATATTTCATAGACAAATCATAAACCACAACATTATCTTTACCTTTCCTTATAAATGATCTCATAATCATACAAAAACATCTTAGTGACCCACTTGTGTTGTTATAGGAACAATAATATCTATTCCAACTATGATGATCTCTATGATGATCTATCTTGATTGTGAAGTGACTCACAATGAGATACATGTGCCATGTATCAATTGCATGGAGGATTTCCATCATTTCTTTCTCATAAATATACTTGCCCAAATTTTTATCCCAAAACTACTTACTGGTGAATGCCAAAGGATGCCCCTCTTGCATCAACACAACATCAAGACATCTACTCGAGGCATCACATTCCAAGACAAAATTTTGGTGAAATAGGGCACTGTTAAGACATGTGTAGTACACATGGCTTCATTTAAATTTAAAAAGGATTTATCTATAGCTTCATTCCATAAAAAGGCATTATTTTTTAGCATGTTTGTTAAGGGGGTGGAAATTCATCCATAATTCTTCACAAACTTTCTGAAGTAATAAGTCCTAACAAACCACATAAGCTCTTCAAGGTTTTGGGGCATGACCAATTTTTTGTTGCCTCGATTTTCTTGGGATCCACATGGACCCCATCGTGATTGACAATGTCACCCAAGTATTCTACATCTAAAGCACCAAAAGCATGTTTGGAGCATTTAATGAATAATTGGTGGTACGGAGGGAGTCACAAGGCTTTACCAACATGCTCCACATTGGTGTTCTAGATTTTGTTGTAGATCAAGATATTGTCAAATAATACAAGCATAAAATTATGTAGGAATGGCCAAAAAATATTGATCATGGGGATCTAAAAGGTGGATGGGGCATTGAAAAGTCCAAAGGGAATCACTATAATCTCATAATGGCCTTCATGTGTGTAGAAAGTTGTCTTAGGAATGTCCTCCTCCTTCATATGGATTTGATGGTATCTTAAAGGTCAAGTTTACTAAAGAACTTAGCATGGTGGAGCTCATATAAGAGATAATCAATTACTAGGATGAGAAATTTATCTCTAATCATCAACTTATTAAGAGCATGGAAATCAAGACACATGCACCAATTCCCTTATTTCTTCAAAACCATGACCATTGGTGATGAGTAAGGACTATTACTAGGATGACTAACACCTACCTCCAACAAATCCTGAAAAACATTTTCATTTTCATTCTTTTGGGCAAACGAGTACCTATATGGATGCACATTTGGTGGTTGACTACCTAGAATTAGGTAAGTACCATGATCATGCTCACAACATGGGTAGGTGACATGGTGTTTCAAAGACTCATTGATGTTATGATAAGACCAACTACAAGTTAGGGTGAATTTCCTATGTGGAGCTATCCATTACTTGGATGTCATTGAATTGGGAAATAGTGCCTGAGTAACATTTCTTCAAGAGCTTCTCCATATGATGAGAACTGATAATTTTGGGGAAGCCCAATTGTAGCCCCTTGAGGGCATGGAAATGGTTATCTTTAGTGAATCTCATGTATAATTAATTGAAATCCATGGTGACAGGACCCAAAGTGCATAACCATTCTACCCCCGAGACTACATCAAAACCACCCATTTTGATGGAAAACATGTGAGTTTTGAGAAGATACTCCCCCATTTTGAAGTTTCACATATACCATCGCATATCATAATAATCCATTGGCTATCATAGTTTGAAATTTATGCACCACAATGGACATAACAATAGGTTTCTTCATCCACTCACCTATGAAAAATTTTTTGGGTATTTCCTCTGACAATCAAGAAAATCATTTTTCGATTCTTTATGTAACCTATTAGTTACAAGGTTTGAGAGGTGGAAATTTTGGATAAAGCACAAAGGGAAATTAGGGGTTCCTTTTGAGGATCTTATGGACCTTTTTCTTCTTGAAGAGGAAGGGTGGTATCTACATAATTAATCTCAAGAGTGTCTTCCTCTGCAAGTCTTCTGAAGGGGTGGGAGAGGACACATCTATTTGAAATAATTTATATTCTTTACATTTGTGTTTAGGGAAATACCTCTCATCACAATTATATAAAAGTTTGAGGCATCGATGTTCTGCCATTTTGACTATGGATAACCTATCAACTTTTAAGGGATAAGAAAATGAGAGGGTTGTGGAGGAACGAGTGCGAGGAATGAGAGAGGTATTGTAGCTTGTGCATTTATCACCATCTTAGCTTCTAGAGCTTGTTGAGAGGCCTTCAACTAAGTGGTTGGGATTTGCATCGTGACTTGTGAACTAATCTCTTCTTTAATACCACCAATAAAACATTCTATATAAAAAGAATTAGTTAGGTCCTCTATGTTGATTGTTTATTGCTTAAAAAAGGAAATAAAGTATATTATTGTGTATGTTTGGAGTAACTTACTCAACCTTCCCATAGTGAGTGTCTCTGTCAATGTAATGTACTTAACCCCAAAACTTCAAAGCGTTCATATGCAACGTAATACAAAACCAAAGAACATAAGAGAAAATAGATAAACCTTGAGAACTATCTCTTGATAATAAAAAATAGAGAGTTATGTTCACTTGCCTCTTCAAGTGGGCAACCTCCTAGATAAAAACTCCAAATATAATAACAATTATTGACAAAACATTACATAACCCTCTACTCAATATATAGCTATCCATATAGAATCATGACTACCTACAAGACCATTTATAATAAGGGTCAACTAACTAATTTGGGTCTTATTAATAAAGATGACTTTTTTTTATAATGAGTGACTATTAACTAACTAGTTAATGGACCTTATTCAAGGAAGGTAGCCTCATTCAAGGAAGGTGGTCGCATACATTAATAAATTATCTAAGTAAAGGGGTTAGGGTAGGACCCTAACATGGCCTCCCCCTTCGAAAATAATGTTGTTCTGAAGGCTAAAGGTGAGGAAATTGTTACAAAATCATTATGATTCCCATGTGGCATCTTTTGGTTGAATGTCTTTCCATTGGTTCAATACTTCCTTGATAGTGTGCTAGCACAATTGATGCTCTTTGATATACAATATTGCTGCTAGTTGGATCCAAATGAAACCTTCTTCATCAAGTTCTGGTAGGTTGGTCTGCACTTTGCAATTTGATCCCACAACCTTCTTCAAATAGGACACATGAAATACTAAATGAATCTTGGAGTGGGTTGGGAGAGCCAGCTTGTAGGCAACCTGATCAATGCTTTGTATGATATGATAGGGACCATATAAATTGGGAGCTAGCATATGGGGAACTTTATCTTTGATTGATCTCTTTTATAAGGTTGCAGGAAAAGAAACACTTGATTTGCTTCAACAAAAGAATGTTCATATATTTTTTGATCAACTTGGTGTTTCATTAAATTTTGCGCCATAACCAAATTATTCTTGAGGATATGGATAATGGCTTCTCTAGTGTGGAGCATTCTATCTACTCCATGAACCTTGGAGGTGCATGGTACATAGGATGCCACTAACAATGGTTTTGGGCCATAAACAACTTAAATATATGGTGTCATTTTGGTAGCTCCATGATAAGTAGTATTATACCATCATTCAGCAAGGGGAAGCCATTATGTCCATTGATGAGACTTTTCATAAGAAAAGCATCTCAAATAGGTTTATAAGCACTTGTTGACCACTTTTGTTTGACCATCAATTTGAGGATGATATGTAATGTTCATATTCAACTATGTAACTTGAAGTTTAAATAACGCTTGCCAAAATTTGTTGGTGAATGTGGGATCTGGATCCAAGACAATTGACGAAGGAATACCATGTATCTTAAAGATATGATCCATGAAGGCCTGGGCCACCGAGGAAGGAGTGAAAGGATGAGCTAGGGCACAAAAATGAGCAACTTTTGAAATACAGTCAGCAACCATCATGATCATTGATTGTTTGCCTGCTTTTGGGAGTCCCATGATAAATTCAATTGAAATAGTTATCCAGATCTATGTCGGGATTAGTAGTGGTT
>ML784821.1:1425125-1446818 GCA_009831015.1 Picea engelmannii
ACCCTTTATACCGCAATGTATCTCATTGTCCTATTTAAATTTTAGGTGGGTAGGGATCTACCTGAAGTTGTTGGATTGACTGCCTTAAAGTACTATTTGCTAGCCATTCCCTACAAGATTCCTCAAGCCATCCTTGGACTTGGTAATGATAAGACAAGGATTGACCCATCTTTCTCAAATTGTCTAGATAAATTATCAGCCACAAAATTCTCTTTACCCTTCTTATATATGATCTCATAATTATACCCCAACATATTGGTGACCAATTTATGTTGCTATGGTGAAGAAAACCATTGTTCAAGGAAGTACTTCAAACCATGATGATTAGTCTTGATCTAAAAATGTCTCCCTATGAAATATGGGTGTGTCGAGAAAATTAACTAACTTAATTGTTGATCATTAAATCATCAATATGGGGGCGTAATCTTAGAGGTGCCAACATTGTATGTGTGGGGACTATGACTAGCATGACTATATAATCTATGAAAAGAACATGAAACTATATACTAGAAAATCAAAATAAACTTGTTGATTGGGAAGTGAAACAAGAAAGTGCCATGTTGGCGCAGGCTACAATTGTTCACTCAAGCAATACCCTAAGTGTCAGGTAATCTCATTCCAACCTTCAAGTGAAACTAGTCTTATGATTGAAAAATCAAATTGGGCATGCAAAGGAAAATTAATCTTTCACACTTTGATCAAATGAAACTATTCTATTGCAAATAAAGTTGTGTGTATTGAGTAGTAGAACAAGAGTTTGCTTGTTGGCCAAAGGCTTACAGTTCTTCACTTAAACTTGAAACCTAAGTGTTAAAAATCATTTTTTCTCCTACCTTCAACATATCCAATTCCATCTACAACAACCCAGATAATATAGCATCAAATGTTAAGATCAATGCATTTGATAGGAACAAAACAATTCCCGACCAAAAGAAACTCGACTTCTGCAAATGCTTTTAGTGCCAGAGTCATTATGCTCCTTGAATTTTTGAAAGAATGGATACCACCCTACAGATTTAGTATGAATTGTGTTGTATTCAGAATATCTCTCTAAAATTTTGAGATGACCAATATGGTTATGTTGGCTCCGAAGAATAAAATTGCAATCCCTTTCTATGTAGTCCCTTAACATAGGATTTGACTTCATTTATTCATATCTTGAGTTAGAAGGGGCTTAGAACCTAGAAACTAATCACCAAATGTAGAATGTAGAATGTAAATGATAAGCAAAATCAATTGTAATCATAACACCAATGAGTAAATTGACATGATGGTTGTTGTATACTCTAATCATTTTGGCTGTCAATGTCATGAGAATCATAGTTTCCTCGCCAAAGTTGCATACAAATCCAATATTTATTACTTGCCTTCTAATGATCAAGGTTTTTTTTTTTTCTGACAGAACTAGGTCTCCCCATTATGTTGAAAATCTTCGTGATTAGGGTTTTGCAGGGTAACTCTTCTTCTAAGAGATTATCACTACCAGTGGGTGGGTAAGGCACTAGAGGGACTAAAAAAAATAGATGGGAAATAATGGTTATGGGTAGTGGGCATAGAAAAGATAGAGTATAGAAAATTTTGCATATGATGATTAATTTAGAAATGAGCTTAAAATTTGTGTTGTTTTATAACTTTCCATATTTTTGATAAATTAGAAAAATCAAAGAGTTGTAATATTACCTCAAGTTTTACCTTGATGTAGTTTTCTTACCACAATGTATGTTGGAGTTGATGATCAGAGAGAGAGTGAATCTGGAGCTGTTATGTATCGAATTGAGCCAAAAAAATCAATTGAGTGTTGACAAACTATTGATGATGATTTTGCTTGAGGTTGAACTAAAGTTAATGGACTCCAAGTTGAAAGACAATATCCAACTAGCTTGTAATTGAAAACAGTGGTTACAAGACTAAATGATGGTTACAGGATTGCCTGTAACTAATGAAAATGTTGAAAATGTGAATTTTGAAGGTGTTATTGAAGAAATCTGAGGTTTCTCGTCTATAAATTCATCATTTTTTGGAACAGAGAGGACTAGGACTTCAAACTCCTTTCTTCTTCTTCTTCTTGTTTTTTTTTTTAAAGTAGCCATGCTAAAGTCCATATGTTGAAAACTAGAAGTGGAATGTTGAACTCTCGTCTTCTCTAATTTTATGTTACAAAAAGGAAGAATTGAGTCGATTTTGGATTGTCTTATGTGTGCAGCATAGGATCATGGAAGTGTTGATAAGTAGCCGTTGAAAATGATGAACAAGAAAAATAAATTGCTACTGAAAAGGATACAAGTTGTTGTCAGTACCATAAACCATATAGTCTTCATCCACATCCCCTATTCTTACAACTCAATATATGTGAATAAATTTACTTGGATTCAGATATAGAAAGAGATCATTAGATTACCGATCAATAACGCAAACGATTAACCAATGCGAGATGACCCACCGTTAATTTCAATGGGCATCAAGGTACAAAAGTACATTCTAGTTGGTGTGAATGGATGTGTTGGATTCGAACACCTATAGAATCCATCAGCTAAGGGACATTGATGTACTCCCTCTGTTGATAGTGAGAGTACCTACCATTAAGGCATGCAGACCTCAAGGTACTTACAAATATCTCTAATCTCGATCCTAGATTATGTGTTGGAGTCGATGGGATGATATTTGTCAGAAGGTGGGCCTTAAGGAATCCCACGTCATCCAACACGAGCATAAAACAAAAATGATTTGAAGAACCATAAAATTTGAACCAACATTAACTTGAAAAACTTTATTGTGAGTTTTGCCCACCAATTGTCTGGTTTTCAAGCAAAACTCATGTTCAAATGCGTCAGTAAACTGGTTTTTACAACTGGACTTATTTTTCTCTTTACTATTTATTTATTCATGTATTCGTTATACACTAGCCTACTCTACTTAGAAAATAATCCCTTCCTTCAAGTGTAGGAGAACTTCCAATGAAGCCATGTGTGCAATGAGATTACCAACATACTCATATTCAAGTTTGAAAAATATACTTGGATAGATACCCTAATATCAGGAACCAACTTCACTAAATGATATTGTGCCAAGAGATATTGAATGGAGGAATATTGCAGGTTGATAATTTTCTGGAACCAAGTTTCAATCCCTTATAGAACCTTCCTTAATGACTCTCTCTAGAAGATCAATATTGTCGGTTTAGGTTTAATCATTTTGGGGGATTGTCTGTAGAGACAAAAGCTATTGAAACACCTTGAATAAAGCGTCTTCAAAGGGGGATTAAGTGGCCATAGAAAAACTGCAAATGCTCTTTTAAGTCATTCAAACTAGCCATAAAGATGCATGTGTCTCACCCCCCTTACCTTATTTTTCATTAGAAATTGTCCCCATTCCCTCCTTTGTCATTCCCTATAGATATTCAAGGGTTTGGATTTTTCACAAAGGATTTGGACACAAACTTTCTAGGGATTCTTCAATCTCGGGTTCCCATGTATGCTCTCCATCGAATGTTGTCCATGTTTCTTTGGCATCCTTTGCATATTTGCAAGAATTATCTATATCTTCTTCCTAATGTTTCTCATGAATATTTTTCTCTTCAATCTCTCTGTGAGATGCAGTTATGTTTCTGATTGCGGTCGGGATCTATTCTTCTTAAGATGTAGATATGGTTCCAATGGCTAATATGATTTGAGAGATCTCTTCGAGTTGCATTTTCTCCTTTACTCCACAATATCTTTAACATCTTTCTTTTGTTCGTTGGTAGTTCTTGTCTTGCACAGGGGTTATTGTACAAGTGGATCTTACAACTCCAAAAGAAAAAAGAAAAAAACTATTTTAAGGAAATAAACGAAATTTGCTAAAAGAAAACAATTTCTAAAAAAAACTCATCATGTACTCGGACACCCTCACACTACTAAGACCTTGTTTTCACCAAGTTATATGTTGACATGAGTTAGCTTCTTCCTTTCCATGAATCAAAATAATACAAAACACACTTGCATAAAAGGAAACAACAAGGCTTTGGAGAAACTCACCAAAGTGAATGTGTATGGATAGAACCACCTCAAAAATTTTGAAGTAAGGGAACCTTTGCGTCTTATTGCTTATCCTCCCCTGAGTTGCAACTATAGATACAAAACATAATCTTTTGAAAAGAACCTATCCATGCTCTAATCCCTTATAGCACCTCCCTAGAAATGGCACCAAAAATGTTAAGCAAATTAATTAATCGTTGATCATTAAATCATCAACCCGGGGTCATAATATTAGAGGTGTCAACACTGTATGTGCAGGGACTAGGACTAGCATGACTATATCTTGTTCCCACCTTCAAGCGAAACTATTCTTATGATTGCAAAATCAAATTGGGCATGTAAAGGAAAATTAATCTATTCACACTTTGATCAATTGAAACTATTTTATTGCAAATAAAGCTATGTGTATTGGGTAGCAGAACAAGGGTTTGCTTGTTGGCCAAAGGCTTATGGTTTCACTTAATATTGACACCTAAGTGTTAAAAAACAATTTTTCTCCTACCTTTAATGACATTATGTCTAACTATTAAAACCAGGAAAGAAAGGAAGGGGATCGATCCAAATACACAATGTGTAAACAAAACTTGAACACTTCAACTCATTTGCAACTACAAATTCACATTAATGTAACTGAACATTGAAAGCATGCAACTCATGATCTGGAAACGAATATGTTGACCATATATATATATATATATATATATATATATATATATGAGGTAGAGTTATTTAAAGTACACAATGCAATCATGAATCAATATCAGATTGAAGCAACAAAAGAGAACTACCATTGTTTAAGTTATACTTAGGGTCGATGCTAAAATGAAAATATCAAAGAGGTACTTGCTCTCACAAGCCAAATTATATGGATGTTGCACACAATATAGTTTTGGACCTTGACCTAGAAATCACACAATTGTTATGAAGCGAAAAGCATAAAAACATACATGAGATTATGCTAATTATAATTCCAAATAGTATTCAATTATGAAAAAAAAAAATAGAACCATTACCTCTATTGTAAAAGATACAGAGCAACGAGAATAAACTGGTGGTCCCTCCCAATCGATCCCACGTTGCTTACAGAACTAACAGAAAATTCGTGACACCAAATAGATCCAGAATATCACCACATAGCTTTTATATTAGTGGAAAGAGAGAGTGTCTCAATAGTCACAAAATATCAGAGTTTGTATCAAAAGATTACAAGATGTCCCTATTCCATTAATCCCCTGTTCTTCAGGATTAGATCATCTTGAGTTCGATTTTTTTAAATCAACCACAATAACAAAAATAGCAAACCCGAATTTGAAAATCAAACATATCTCCCAAACCAATCCAAATTTTGTAAATCGGCTTTTTTGGCAACAAATTTGTGGCCTTATGGATAAAACCCTTGTTTAGTTTCTTAAGTTTGTCTTTGTTTTCCTGGAAAGCACGTCAAAATTTAACTATCTAGAACTGCTGCTAATTTTGGGTTGAACTTTGACTAGGCGTTGGATACTCACATGTGCAACCTAGGTACGATATGACTAGTTTCAAAGCATGTCGAAGTTGCTAGGAGAAAAACCCATCTTCTTGATTTCTTTCTAGAACCCCTGATGTATGACGAACATGGAAGTGGATTACCAAATCCCTATGTATGTCACGGGATCTCAACCTAGACAAAACCCTCATTAGTAATAATCAACTATTAATTTTCCTAATCTACCAAAAACAATGGAAAAGCATTGAATTAACAACATAATTGTTTTGCAAGCTCTAATGACATTTCCATTGAAGAACATGGTAAAAGGATCAAATGGTGAGGTGAAAGGAAAGGGTTAAGCGGTCAAAAGGGGTTAATTGGTGGTGAAAATAGCGTCAAATGGGAGACCCAACAAGGTTCCAAGTCTCTACTGCATGAAGGATAACCATCATGTCCTTCTCATATGTGGATTTTCCCCAATTGTGGTCACATAATAGCTTACTAGTGAATGCTAAGGGGAATCCTTATTACATCAATACTACTACGAGACCAATTCCTGAGACATCATATTCCAAGAAAAAAGTCTTATTAAAGTTCAGCACTACTACTATTGGATCAATGCACATGGAATCCTTTAAAGCAAAGAAGGCTTGTGTTGCTACCTCACTCTAGAAAAAGGAATTATTTTTAAGGAGTGAAGTTAGGGGAGCTACAATTTTTCCATAAATTTTCAGAAATTTCCTATAGTAGCTTGCAAGTCTTAAGAATCCCCTCAATCTCTTTAGTGTTTTGGGATGTTTCCAATGTTGCATAGCCACCACTTTCTGGGGATCAACTCGTACTCCCTCTTGACTTACAATGTGACCCAAAATTCAACCTTAGGAGACCCAAAAGAACATTTGGATCACTTCACAAATAATTGATTTTATCTCAAGAGTTGCAAGGACTTATCAACATGCTCTACGTGTGATTCCCATGTTTTACTATAGATCAAGATATCATCGAAGAATGCCAACACAAAATTGTGTAGGAAGGGTTTGAAAACCTTGTTCATGAGGCTATGAAAAGTGGATGGAGCATTACAAAGACCAAAAGGCATCACTATAAACTCATAATGACCCTCATGTCTTCTGAAGGTTGTCTCTGGTATGTATGTCTCTTTAATCCTAATTCGGTGATATCTTGAACGCAAATCAAGCTTAGTGAAAAAAAATTATCCATGAAGTTCATCTAGGAGATCATCAATAATTGGGATGGGAAATTTGTCCTTGATCATCAACTTATTGAGATCCCTAAAATCAATACATATTCACTAAGTGCCTTCCTTCTTTAACACCATGACTATTGGTGATGAGCAAAGGTTGGTACTAGGACGTATGACCCCCACCTCCAATAGTTCTTGAATGGTTTTTTTTGTTTCATTTGTTTGTGCAAAAGGGTGTTGATAAGGACATTCACTTAGTGGTTCACTTCTTGGAATTAGGGGGATGCCATGATCATTCTCTCCTTGAGAAGGGGGTAAATCCTTTGGTGTCTCAAAGACCAGATGATGTTTTTCGAGGACTAGTTGCAAGTATAGGTGGATTTCTTGTGTTAGATTATCCAAAACCTATATCGCATTAAATTGGGAAATAATGCCAGAGTGGTCTTTCTTTAATAACTTCCCCATATGATGAGCATTGACTATTTCAGGGGATCCTATCTAAATCCCTCGAAGGGTGTGTACATGACCCTCTTTAGTAAAAATCATAGAGAGTTCTTTGAAATCCATGGTGACTAGTCCCAATGTGCCCAGCCATTCTACCCCCAATACTATATCACAACTACCCATATCAATCACAAATAGATGGGGTTTGAGCTTATAGACTCCCACCTGGATTTTGATATTTTCATATGTTCCCCCATATTTCGTCATACCTCCATTGGTGATCATGATCTGAAAGTCATTCATCGAGTGTACAAAATAATGGGTTTCTTCTACCACTCTCTTGTGAATGAAATTATGAGTACTGCCACTATCAACTAAGACTAGGACTTTCCAGTGCTTGATGTAGCCCGTGAGTTTCAAGGTTTGTGGAGTATGTAATGTACACCAATCCAAATAAGGAACATTACAAGTGGAAACATATTTAATATAATGTTTTCTACTTAATGATTTCCTATAGCTTACCATCTACAAATCACACACATATTTCACCATTTCATTGATACTCTAATTCTAAATGCATCTATAATGTAATGATAACCATGAATGCAACGGTTCAAGCAACAAAAAACACCTAGCATTCATCTAAACCATTTACACAGTAGAATAAATGAAATAAAAACAAAAGAATACTTATTCATTAATAAGTAACCAACTGGTTGCTTACAAAGGATGAACCTCCCATCCATAGGCATTGTTATTCATTTTATCTCAATTACAGGCCACCCCTAAGTTAAGGCTATGAGTCCACAAGGAGATTTGGCCCTCTTGGTTGTCCACTCTCCACACACAACAACCCCAAAACCCAGGTTCTACTCCCAAAACAGTTCAAATCCTCCATCTCTCTTCCCCACAACCTGCACAACCCAAGGAATGTGCACCCTTCACTACTCATAGTCTTTCAGGATGTACCATTTGTTTATCTAGACTTACAGTGCACTCAATTGGCCAAGAATCTCTCAGTTGGGGACTCTAGGAACTCGTGGCTGCTTTACGAGTGCTCACGGTAGCCTTCAAAGGCTATTGAGTAATTTCCTCAATGGGAAAATACATTATAATCTTACAACTCATTTTACAAGAACACATGCCTCTTTCTCATCATAAAACACAACCAAACAATGGTTTCCTTCAAGCACAACATGGCCGACGCTCTTCCCAACACTCGACTCTTCTCCTGTTGCCCAAATCTGCATGTAAAAGCTTACCCCTTTCTACATATGAATTTCCCTTCTTCTCCCATGCTTTCTTGACTTACACTCCTCCTAAGGATGATTGTACTCAAGCCCATGCTCTCCAATAACTAAGGGATATGACTTCTCACACCCACCCTCTCACATGAGTTTAATGATTGGATTTGGGAACACTCAAAAACACAAAGATGGTTATACACAATGATAATAATAATTTCAGGAATGTGGGTTTGGATTAACACCCATGCATAATTCACCTTTGGATGGTGTTATCACATGGATTGTAGGTTGGGCAAAGCCCGACCCAATCTACAAAGGTGAGACAACTATGGGAATACCTACCCAAGGTCACCTTATATAGGTACTCCCCTCGCTTTAGTGAAGGAGAATCCTACACAAGGGGGGAATCTCAGTGACACTAGGGGGATTGAGACAAAGGCTGGAAAGATAATGAGAGAAACCCCTTAGGTCAATGATGGAAGAATAATGGCTTGAAAGTGAGTCTTGTGGATGGAGTTTAGTTGCCAAGTACCAGAGTGTTACACCTGCCCGAGACAAGACAAATAATAGTGATACAAACTTTGAGATCAATGGGACACACAAGTGACACTCATTGTCCTAAATTACAGCAGTAAAAAAAGATATATATCAACAATGAAATCAATTATTTACCACAGAAATAACCATCAAAAGCATCAAATATCTATTGAGTAGTGAAGCATTAAACAACTAGATAAATTCCCAATACTTTTGCACACGCTTTGATGGTCAAATAGGGATGCTAAATGATGTTTTCAGAAGTCTATTAGAACATCCTTATGGCTGTAGCAAACAATTTCTAGAGTAGCAAGATTCAACCAACAAAAATCACAAGTAAACCACCCAAATGATGCACAATGATTGGTAGATAATTATGGCATCTTTCTAGCAAATTTTGATGGTTGAAAAGTGAGCAAAAGAAAGTTTAAATGAGTTTGTTGCAGCCCTAATGACTGTAGCATAAATTTATAATAGAAATAATATGTACTTGGTTAAGCTAGACGCCCTAGTGGCTCATGCAAACTTAAATCATGTAAATTTGATTCCACTTTAGACAATTGAAATATCTCAACAAAACATGTTATCCAATGCAACTATTGTGTTTCTCCAATGCAATTTCCATACTAATGCTTTGAATCTATTGGGTAAATGAAGTCTTGGTTATAAGAGTTAGATCCACAATATATCTATGGGTGTAATCCCTTTTACTCCCTAGAGCATGCAAAACCAACAAAGGTAATTCTAGGACAGTGTAAACCCTTTTACTCCTTCTAGCAACCTTATAAAAATGGCTTATCCAATTGCAAATAAAATGGACCTTGGTGGAGGGTGTAAGCCCTTTTACTCCTCCTAGAAACCTTATAAAAATGGCTTATCCAATTGCAAATAAAATGGACCTTGGTGGAGGGTTTATGCCCTTATACTCTTCCAAGGGTTTTATACAAGTGTAGCATGAAACAAGAAGAAAATACCAACAAAGTGTAGAAATTTCCTTACCAATTTCACAAGATAGCAAGACCAAACCCTAGTTTACCAAGATAATTCCACCAAAATGCAATAGAAAAAGCCTCCAAGAGGTGCGCACCACCTTAGCTCCACAATTTACCATAACAAGGATCCAAAAAATGTTGCACAAGAGAGAGATAGTCCAAAATTCCCAAGTAGGGTGCAAATTTCAGCCAAGTAGTCTTCTCTAATGAGAGAGCTATGATAAAATGAAATGAATTTGACCCTTATTTATACAAAACCTATAAAAAAATGTTTATACACATTTAAATAGGGTAAACCACAAAATAAGGGGGGCATCCCCTTAATTTTACCCCTTTACAACTTTAATTTGATTTTACACATAAAGAAACCCTAAAAGGTGACATCAAGCCCTAAGGGGTTGATGTCTTGGTACTTTTGGCAAGTCTTTGAGCTATAGGAGGAAGTCGTTGAGCCTCCAAAGGCTTTCCCTTCATGCACTAGGGTCTTCTCCATGGTTCAAGGGGTATTCCACATTTCAAGGTGCCAAGTGTCCATCAAATCATCGTCATCACCACAAACCCTAGCCCTAGTCAAGACGTCAATCCCAAGAAGTGTGATGTAAGGCCTCCAAAGGCAAGTCGTTGGGCTAGATAGGGATAGGTGTTAGCTCCAAGGTCTTCTCTCTTTCCTTCAAAGACAAATTCCAACCTCTATCTTGACCCCAAATCTTAGGTCATGGCATCCAACCTATGGGCTTCCTACCCCAATGAAGGCCCAAGTTTGGCTTGTTCCTTCAAAACGTCCATCAAACAAGGTCCTTCAAAGATAGATGAGTGTGTCCTCCAAGGGTCTCAAGTCAAATGTATCATGGAAAGTAAAATCACATTTAATACAAGAGCCACCTAAACATGTGCATTAAAACTACTTCATCAAATTAAACAAGTGCTCAAAGACCCTATGAAATTTGCCAAGTTTAGGTATGGGAGGGTTGTCAAGGTGACCTATTGGGTGAGTCATTACTTAAGTCAAGGAGTGTTTCCTAGGTGGACCCCTCTCTAAATAATTTGGAGAAAATAAAATGGATGGGGGTAATACTTTTGGGCATGGGGTTCATCACATACAAGGGTTCGTATTGTGTCATTTATGTGTGTCTTTGTAGAGGGTGTGTTGCACCTTCGTTTTCAATGCAATATTTTCCAAGCCCATTTATTTTTCATTAAATAATTAAATTACATAACAATTGGGTACTCCAAAAGGGTAATATAAGACTTGGGAGGAAATACCACAATGTCACTTGAATGGAGAGGTACACAGAGTTCCATATGGGTAAATAAAAGGTTGTAACACACTTTTGTAGATCCCTCAACAAGTGGGACATCTATATAATATGAAATTTTTTCTTGCGGGTCTTTGATTTTTTTAGGAGAAAAGTGTCATCATTCCCAAGACCTCCTTAGGTGAGCATTTGGAAGGTTATAATTTTGGCTTTTATCTTTTTCTAGCTACAGTCCCTTTGGGCCTTCAGCCCCTTCTTCCCATGAAATGAGGTACAATCCATTCTTGGGTCAATACACTCGAAAATCCCAAAAGATAAGGAAACGAAAAGGATGAAGTGTGAAAAATAATAACTATGATAGAGAATGGCATGATGACTTGTCAAAGAGACCTCCCAGTAGCAAACCCATCCCTAAGGGTGACCACCTACTAGGGCACAATTTCAACCACCAAGGTGAAACAAGGCAAAGAGCATAATTTCCAAGCATATGTTCTATAATCAAAAGCGGCTTTAAATGCAACATGCTCAAATGCCTCAAGTATTAAAGTGACACTTACCACAATACCTGACTTGTACCTCATGGAGCGAGACCCGTTGTCTTCTGGAAGCAAGATGATGTGGTGAATGCCATCATGATGAACCAAGGATGCATGGTGGTGAAGTGGGTCTATGTCTATGCATGTGGACGTTATCAGTCATTTGTCTCTCGGTACTCCATGTCTACAACATGAGGGCATCGAGACATCATATCCTTATTTATCCCTATAAATTGGGGAAAACAGACCCCTCTGTCTCTCATGGAATCATAGCTCCCCATCATTTTCTCCCTTCTCGTATCGCATCCAACAATTACTATTTTTATTAATTATTTCAATGTACATAATATACAATTCGACCCCCGGCCATATTAAATCAATACAGGCTCTTCACCCCAATGTATCATCTCACCAGCCTAAACCAAATTTATACAATTACATTATAATTTGTGTGGATTAATACCCCGATGTTATATTCCCCTCCCCCTTATTTTTGCACTATCCTTAATGCACAACACCACCAAGTGTACATACAATTAAAATGTTAGGCTCTCCAACCATTAATCAACATATAGGCTCACCAACCTAACATCACACAGGTATTCTAGCCTAAATATAAATACATAGTTTCTTCAGCCCCCCAAAAACCATAAATAAATAGGCACTCCCACCCCAAAACATAGATGCATAAGCCATCGACATTCTCCTATAGCTATCCAGATTTTCGCCATCTCTCTTCCAAACGACCTGTCCAACCCAAGGAATGTACCCCCTTTAATGCTCTCAATCCATCGGGTTGTACCATTCTTTTATCAAGGTCGACCCAAGGAAT
Source organism: Picea engelmannii (assembly GCA_009831015.1). Lineage (NCBI taxonomy): Eukaryota > Viridiplantae > Streptophyta > Pinopsida > Pinales > Pinaceae > Picea > Picea engelmannii. The sequence continues at coordinate 1,437,655 of ML784821.1, forward strand.
TTTCCCCCTTCACTGTCATCAATCCATCAAGTTGCACCATTCGTTTACCACGGTCTCTCTGGCATAGGTAACTGGGAATCTCACTACTAGGAACTCAAGGAAACGTGTTGCTAGGTAAACTACAATGATAATGTCCAATAGAAACCTTTCTATTGCAATGCAACTCACACAAGAGTTCACTCTTCAGGCCTAACAACCTGGTTCTTTAATAATGCAACTCACACACAAAAGTTCACTCTTCAATCCTGACAACCTGGTTCTTCAACAATGCAACTCCCACACATGATATCACTCTTCAGGCCTAACAACTTGGTTCTTTTGCAAGCCTCACAAATTGTTTCTTCTAGTTTTCCCCAAAAAAAATCCTAGTACATGTCTTTCATTTTTCAGTTGTTCCTATAGAAACCATTAAAAAATAACACATGTTATATCCATTATCTTGTAACAATCATCTTATTCTCAGGAGTTTCCAACTACAAAATATAAACAATTATTCAACATAAGTCTACAATCGTAAACCAATACTCATTTGTATGTCTATGTTTCACAAAGCTGCCATGAGAAAGAATTTAGCTCATTGTTCTTCTTTGATATTCCCACATGATTCCAACCACCATGCCATATGCATTATTAATTTTCCTCTTCCTTTCCATACTCACCCTCTAGCCTCAAGCATCCCCTTCTCTACTACACAATCCCTTGCGTGATCCATGTTGCCAAGGCTTTCACATGCAAGGAGAGCACCAACTTATTGCTAGACTCCCACTGGCAATACATAACCTGTGGTAATCATAGGGTTCTAGTGTCCTAAAAGTAGCCTTCTTCCTGAGCTTTCCCAAATTTGATATTTATTATCTCATTTGTACACACCTACAATTATCATGAGATATCATCATAACATTTTCACTTATTAATTTTCAAAATATGTTTTATTTAGGAAAACATAATTTCCTAAACATGAGTTTTTTGCTCATTATGTTTGGCTCTTGCAGCAACATGCGTCGATCTTCCTTATGGGCTTACACCATTGCCATATCCAAGAAAATTTTCCTGCAATTTCCTCAAATTTCATTCAGCCAAACCAATTGTCAGTATTCACGTACATTATCATTTCATTGCAACATTTACGATCAGTCCATGAAGTGATTTTATAATTATATTACTCTAAAATTCAATCACTTCCAACTATTATTCATATTAAATGGAATGCAATTACCATTCCTTTCACATGCATTATCTATCATACCAAGATTTTCATATTGTAGTCAAACTTTACCAATAAATAAAACCAATGTGTCAATACCCATGGCCACATCTACACAATGCATCATTGCATTGACTTTGGAATACCATATATCCATGTCGTGTATACCACCATGATGGGTTGGAAGGTATATCCAACACCTCAATTCATCATCAAATCTCTTCCACATTTACCTATCTTATTATTTGGATACCTTCCTCTTCAACCCTTTACACAACACTAGGAATATAATCCTTTAGTGCTCTTCAGTGTCGGAAAAGAGGTTGCAATCCATACACCAGTTATATAGGGGAATACCATTAAGCACTTGCATGGTGCAATAACCCTCCCATATCCAACTACATCATGGCCTCATGCATGGCTATTTCTATTGGTATTCATTGTTATAGAAGGAATATATCTTCTCACTTGACTTGGTTATGATCTCATAACCAACATAACATGACATGCAATTAAATTTAAATAAATGCATTCAAGCATCAATAGAATTTGTATAATCAAGGCCCTCTGCCTTATCTCATCAATTCAAATATTAAATTTTAATTTAGGAAAATCTTACCTCAATTTCCTTCATCATTTTATGTACAATAAGAAACCAAATGCATACCAGCATGGCTTCTATCAAATTACTTGATGCTACCTTATCAACTAGCATTTTATAGAAGTTCGTAGGCTCCCTTTACCAACCTCTTGATCAACATTCCTACCATCCTATTTTTCTTAATACGGATGGCTCTCATAAACAACAACATCATCACCAACATTGTTTTCAGCCATGCTATAAACATTTTTTTCTGGATACACAATCCATCATTAGTCTTATTCAAATATCACAACATCATTAATTCATGTATATATATCAGCGAACTACTCTTAGTATACACTCATACCACAAACATGTTCAAGCATGTCCACATGCACAAATGCACATCAATATGCATCATGCATTCAATCTCATCATGCCTAATCCATGCACAAGCATTAGATCTTTCTTATATCCATTATGCATCACTTCTATTATGCACTCCAATGCATATTTATTACAGCTTTATTTGTTTATTTATTTGTTTGTTTTTGTTGTTGTAGATTGTTGTCCTTGAATTTGAATAGATTATGGCTACCATGTGCACTATAATTTTTTTCAATTATGTACCACTGATTCCTTATCTGGACCTTCTCTATCCAAGCCCCACTTGACCATTCTGCATTTCCGGCCATTAGATCCACTAATGTTTCCATCTCACATCTCCTTTCTTTATGCAAAGAATCATGTCCCAACATCTTTTGGCTAAAATTCTCAATACTCATAGTGTTTTATTATGCACTACTCCAATTGAATATTAACACTACAATCTAATTAATCACTCCCCATTTCCTTGACCAAATCAATCTTGAAATACCTTGAATCTCATTGTTATTACATAAAATGCCACACCTATGCTTTTGTGCCATGGCCTAACCCTTTCCTAATGCTTGCTATACTTTTCCCCAAAAATACCTCTCAAAAATCACTTAAAAAAAATTCCCTAAGAGCATATATGTGGGTTTCCCTAGTGCAACATGCAGACATCCGCGCTTTCCCACACTGCAACCTGCGAATGTCCTCATTTTTGGTGAAAAATAAAATAATCTTGTGTTTTCGAGTGGGTTTTTCGGTTGGGCTCGTTTCTCAATGACCTTTCCCATACTCAACAGAATCCAACTCCCCAAACCTCTTTGGGAAGATATAAAACAATCATTGAGGGATAAGCAGAGGTCAAGTCCTTTTATGCAAAGTTATGTTGCCAGCATCTAGCAAGCCTCCCTTCCCTATAATTCTTTGAGCAACATACCATGTAGTCTGAAAACTCTCTTTCCATAACTTCTTTCTCATATTATATTACTATAGAGTGTATCCTTATCTCTATTTGAGTCATTGAAGGATGATTACATTGGTTGAGTTTATGCTTGAGGATTCCTAGAGGAACCTAGACAATTGGCTTCAAGACGGTGCCTAAAGGCTGGACAAGGTTGTAACTTACCTTTTCCACTTGTTGATAATAAAAGAGTTTGTTTTCCCTCAGATTTTGTCTTCAATGTATGTTCATCTCTATACTTACTTTGAATATGACATATAATATGCACATGCTTTCAATTGTATAACTACTTTCATTGCATCCCTTGTTTTTTATCTATCTTACAGGCTAGTTCTAGTAGAATATTAGGAGCTCTTCAATGAGTTGGAGCGGGGATCCACATCATACGGGAGAACAAGGTGCATTTTTTTCTTTCTTCTCTATCCCTACTTCCTCCTAGTTTAAGTAGTTATTTTCTTTAGCTTTTATGTGCTTGTCTTTAAGGGGAGATTGTTGTCTCTTCCATTTAGTCTTACTCTGTTGTGATCCAGACCCAATATCACAAGGGAAAAATCCCTTAATCAGAATTGGCGACTCCACTGGGGAAACTCCTAGTTGGGTCGGCTTGGTTGAGGTGTCTTGCTTGCTTGCTTTGTCTTTTTCTATTGTTTTATGAGTCTTGTACAGAGTCTTTTAGCCTCATAGGACTTGTTTCTAAGTCCTGAAGCCCCTTGTTTATGAGTGACCTTTTTTATTTTATGGCCTTAACTTGCTATCCGCATGTTGCATCATTGTAGCTTGCATACATTCGTGAGTTTCATATCTATAGCCTGCATATACCCACAAGTTTATCTTGTAACAGACGCAGACCTGTGTGAAGTTGAAGTTTTTTTAAATTTCTCTTCCTTTCTGGGTTGAATGCTAGGTTGGATCAGTCACATGGGCTTCCCCATGTCTTTGTTTGGTTTCTCTTTGTTAATTTATAAACATTGGATATACAAAAAAGGTTAAATGCTTTTATTAGATCGTTTAGTATAAGGTTTGTTAGGTAGACTGAAAGAATAGCCTTGTTTGTCTGCATTTTTCAGATTCACTATCTTTTCAGTGGGGTCTTGGTTGAACATTTTCTGTCTTTTTACCTGCTTTCTTCCTTGTTTCAAAAAGAAAAAAAATATTTGCATTCATGTGCTTATTTTTTATTTTGTAAATGAAAAAGAAAAAACATATATATACTTGTTTGTTTACTTCTCATTTCTTGAACCCTTGCCTTTCATATTTTCAAGAAAAGAGATACTTACTTATCATTTAGGTAGTTTCATTACGCTTTGGTAGTGGTAGCCTTTTTTATCAAAAAAGAAAAAGAATCCAATAGTACAAGTTTTGCATCCCTATATGCATTTGCATCTTGAGGTTTTCTAAATCTTGCACTCAAACTCTTGTTTTCATATGAAAAAGAAAAGAATTTGCTTCAAGAGTATCATTGCATCTATTTTCATTTGAAGAAACTACTTTTGTGTTCTTAAATTGCATTTATTTTGGAGTCAGTCTAAAACATCACCAAAAGTTTCATCCACACCCCTTTTGAGTAAGAACAGCCTATTAAAGTGAACGCATAACTAAAATTTATTAGAAAACTTTCATTTCTCTAGGGTAAACCAACATGTTTAGGCTAGGGCCTTGGCATAGGTTGGAGAGTAAATTTCTCCAAGGCCACTAAACAAATGTAAATGTCTAAGATAGGGAGTGTAGAACCCAATTTTTCGTATAAGTTGGCTTGGAAGCTCCTCTAACATACGAGTTAAACACGAGGTCACGTAAGGAATAGTCAAGGATATTCCCCTCCAAAGTTGGACCAAACTTAGTGGATAAATCATGTATTGGGGGTTTTTCCTGAAGTGACACTGACTCATTTGGTGTCACTCCTCTATGAATTTTGAACTTGGTTGAAGTCTTCCTTAAGTGATATTTGCCCTCTTGGTGTCATTCCTCTAGAACTTCGGACCTAGTTTGAGATTTTCTAAAGTGACATTGGCCCTTTTTAGAAAGTCCTCTAGAAGAATTTCGGGTTTAGTTACCCTACCCACATGTTCGATCCCGGCTCTCGACTATACTCGTTTGGCATTGACTGTGAACTTCTAACCTTAGTTTCTCTTCCTAGGTAAATCACAAGGTGACTACGAGGGTTTGTCGTAGTACCTGGGGAAGATTTTATATCATGCGCTTCAGTATTGTTGGAGGGTGCCTCGCGAAGCGTGGGTACTTGCACCGAATAAGGTTTATCTGTGGAGGTAAAGATAATTGCTTCTCATACCTTCGTTCATTGGTCCACAGGACTTAATCAACTTGTCCCTTCATCCGGGAGGCCTCGAGCCCACTTTATTGTTATTCTGGTCCCAAGTCTTAATCTACTTGAGTCGGAAATTTTACAAAGTTGTTTGTGTATGTCTTTTCTTTAGGGATTTTTAGTGGTCTCTTTGGTGAAGGTAGTTTAACCTTAGGAAGGCTAGTCGATTGTCCTTGAGATATAATCACTCAAAGTGGACAACCTACCACCTCAAAGATCGAGGAGAATTCAATGCCCTCTTCCCAAGGAAGAGATTTAGAATAATTCTCCTCCGCCCCACAAAGGAGTCGGCTTGATCAATCTGGCACTTTCTTACTGGGGTCAGACTGAGATTGTAGACCATAACTCTCCAGAAGTCAATGTTGTAGAACTAGAAGAGGTAACTTTTTAGGATCTTGGAGCTGAGGAATTTGCTCCACATGCTAATTCTTTGTTACCTTCGAATTTCCCATTTTTTATCGTCCAAATCCCACCTCTAGGACTGGACTTTGTTGATAGTAGCCCTCTTCACTGGGCCATTATGGATGAAACTTCGCCAGTGTCAAGGTTAGGAGCCTCTGCAACTCATACCTCAGTGATCTTTATCAGAGGGATCTTCCCTCCTAGTATGTCAGCTCAAATGACAATTTTTGTCTAATCCACTATCATTCTAACAACCAGCAACATTGCCTCATCGGTTTTCAGCCACACATGAGCTTCGAGTGCAGTAGCATATTTTGCGTCAACAAAAAATGCTTTCTCTTACGAAATGTCATCAATGGGAATTCTTAATGCATTGGTGAGTTATCATCCTACATCCCAGTCATCACATGTTGGTACAGAGAGCACTTCAACTCCTTACCAAGCCCTTTCTTGGGTCAGAGGTCACATTCCTCCATCATCTCCATTCATCGAAAGTGGACCTGTTCCATTTTCCAGCCCTAACCCTGCATGGGGCTGGGGTGCCTCTATGGGTATAATATCCCAATCCACTAGTATCTCGTTCATTTCTACCTCGTTAACACTTTACGGTGGGTTTAGGAGCAACCCTTTTACCGTCCCTATAGTGTCAGAAGGGGGAAACCCATTCCAAGGTCAACCTGCCCCCTAGAAAGGACCTATTTCTTCACTAGGGGAACCTTTGGAGAGTACCCCTCTCCAAGGAAAGTGGAATCCCTTCCAATGGATGTCGCAAGGGGGAAACCCCTTTCCTAGCCAGTTCACCTCCATGCCAAGATTTCTTTCTTTCCATGGGGGGTCCACTGGAAGCAACCCTGATTTTCCTCTTGGGAACCAGATAGGTGGAGGTTTTCCTCCATTCAACTAGGGGCCACAAGGATTTATCCCAAGCTCTAGTTTCATAGCAAACTCTTTCTTCCAACCTGGTGCCAGTTATAACCCATGACCTTCTTTTCAAGTCGTTCATTAGTCAATGACGCAACCTAGGTTACCGTTTCTGGAAACTTTTCATTTTCTAGATTTGTCCAAATTGATGAACAATCATATCCATCACGACCCCAACTAGCTTGCATTCCTGACTAAATTACCTTCGGATATTCCAAATTTTGAGGGGAAAATTAGTGAAGTTTCGCAGGACCACGTGACGACATTCCACTTGTGGTGCTCATCTAACTCGTTAAATGACAATTCAATCATATTGTGTTTGTTCTAGCATACTCTCACTGGCGGCGTTTCCAAATGGTATATTGAACTCAAGAGGGGGAAGTACTCGATGTTCGATGATTTAGCTATGGTTTTCTTAAACTACTTCCAACTCCTTGTCTGGTATGATGTCGGGACAAAATTTCTCGCTAACTTTTTACAAGACAATGCCAGGCACATTTCCAATCACATTCAGGAATAGAGGAGACAAAAGAGACTGATTAAGGCTACGGTCCCACCAAAATTCCTCCTTGAATGGTTCTTGAAATCCTTACTCCTATATATTTTGAAGGACGTCGCAACTTCGAGAGTGCTTTCAAAGGAACAAGAAATATTTCAGGTGCAGCAGTTAGAGCTTATATACTCCCAATCATGCATGATCTATGAGATTATGTCGAACGCACTGTGATCCATGCTCAACTTGGAAAATCCAAATTCAAACCCACATGTCGATGGTATAGTGGGTTCTGCACAAACAAAATTCGCATACCTGGTTGCTATCCAGATGCAAAAATTTGTTATTCAACAACCTGCGGCTGGTCCAACCACTAGCTCAACCACCCCCTACACCCAGTCTTCTGACGTACATTCGGTGCAAACGAAGACTTCGAAGGGTCCTCAACAACCTGGAGAGGAGAGAAAATGAAAGTGTAAGAAAGGTGGTGGGGATAATAACAAAAATTTGGATAAAAATGTTGAGGGGGGAAAGGATGTGAAAAGGAAGGTGAAGTTTCCTTGTGATCACCTTACACACCAATTCCCGCAAATGGAAGAATCCCAGTGGCTCATTAAGTTGAATCAACAGCAGTAGCATGTTGTGTTGCAAACCCCTTTCCCACAAGGGAAGAATTTTCAATATGGTTCTTCCAAGTTCAACCCTCAAGGGGGCACTTCAAGTGCTCCCCCCTCTAATAGATATAAAGTACTAGTAAACATGCTTAACTCCTCAAAGCTAAAATATGTAGACTAGTTGACGAGAAATACGAATTATGATAACCCAGAGTCGACTGAGAAGGGTAAGAAAACTTCAGAATATCAGTCCCCTCTCCATATAGAGAAGCCTAAGAAAGAGACAGTGCCATGCATACCTAAGGGCATTTATAAAAGGACAACGCATAACCCTAATGAATGAGTCACTCCCAATTATTCAGTTGTGGAGGATTTGGCTCAGGCACCTTGTGCAATGTTCTCTTTGGAGGTTCTCTAAAGTTTCCCCTCACAATGCACTACATTGTTATCTGCCATAGGAGTTACAGATTCTACTAGTCACCTCGTGATGAATTTTGATGTTACTGATGCCAGGCCTCGCCTTCCATATAATGTAGCAGTTCAGATTAGAGTTGTTTGCAACAATATCTTAGTAAAGAGAAACATCGCTGATGAGTTATGTAACGAACCGCCTCGTTACGACAACCATTCTAGTAACAGGTGCAAAAACGCTCAATACACAGTTGCAAAAACGCTCAATAAATAGTTGCCAGAAAACGCCCAACACAGTTGCGAAACAAAACGCCCCATAACAGTACACAAGCGGAATATGATGATTTTCCGACCACAATGAGGACAAATTCAGACCAGTTCCAGAATTACGAACAATGCCCATCTCAGATAACTTTCCGCATGCAATGATAACTAATTAAGACAATTTTCGGAATGCAGAGATAGCAAATTCAGACCATTACCAGAATACAATGATGGCAGATTCAGAAAAATTCCAGAGCAAATTTCCGTAGCATACGAAAACGAAACACCATAGCTGTAGCAAATCTTAATATAATGCATCATAACCGCATAAGAAAATACTAGACAGTTTACTCTACCAGAAGTAAAGTTCATACCTTTGCCTCTCGCTTGCCTCGGAAGACGTCCCGCGCTCTGTGCCGCGTCCCGCTCGCCGACCGTAGAAGGCTCACCGGTACCTCCCAGCCAAACGCTAGGGGTACTCTGCTTCCCCCTTAGCCCCCCGAGCCGCAAAGGGGCCACACAAGATCCAGAGATAAGACTAGCTTCTCAGCTCGCCTCCACGGCTGAGATACCACTCCAACACAGCTGAGATAAACCCAACTCCTCACAAGCAATC
>ML784821.1:1468749-1492233 GCA_009831015.1 Picea engelmannii
TCAAGTTAAAGCTATGAACAAATCATAAAAATTAATTTTAAGAAGAACAGTGAATTATGCTCGAACCAACTGGCACTTGATGCTTTACCCGGCCTTATGGGATTATAGAACCTCAATCAAAACTGCTACAAGTTTTTTCATCATTCCAACTCATTCATGGAATGGAAGCAGTTTTTTCCTATTGAGTGTGAAGTTCCTTCACTTAAAATTTTAGTTGAGCTCCTTCTAGACACGACTCAACTCAAAGAACGTCTAGTTTACCTTGAACATATCGATGAGCAACGTCGAGATGCAGCTTTAGAAAATGAAGCACATAAGAAACGAGTCAAGCCCTAGTACGATAAGTCTGTTTGTCCCATGGTTTTCTATGAGGGAGAACTTGTGTTGGTATATGACCACAACAAATATTCCTTGGGGGTAGAAAAGTTCAACCCTATGAGGTTTGGTCCTTACATCATGCGACAAGTATTAGGGAAAGGATCCTACTATCTCGCAGATTTTGAAGGCAATGTGATATCAGAGCCCATAAATGGGCTCTACTTGAAGAAGTATTATGCTTAGGCATGAGGGTTTGAGCATTAGCACTCTTGTGTTTTATTGTCTATATTGTATGTAGCTTTGTTTACGTTTTTGGTCTTTTTGTTGTGTTAGTGATTGATGTGCTTCTACTGTGTTGCAGATGCCTGAGGAGTCGTTGATTTACTTTGGATTCACTGATGGCGCCAGTCACCATACTCGACACCTAGCATCCGCTACTTGGGTGATTTATTCACCTTATTGGCAGTCAGTGTCCATTGGAGGTGCATATCTTCGGGAAACTACCAACAATGTTGTTGAATATAGTGTTGTTAATGAGCTCTTACGAGATGCATTGTCTTATGGTATTTATCACCTTCAAGTGTTCATGGATTCACAATTGGTAGTTTCACAATTAAATGGTGTGTATCAAGTTCGAGATCCAGTTTTATTACAGTTTTTCCTTAGGGTACGTCTTCTGGAATGTTCTTTCGAGTAAATTACTTACGATCATGTTCCTAAGAGAGCTAATGAGTTATTTTATGCCTAGGCTAATTATGTGTTAGATTGGCATGTATATCATCAATAAAGTAAAGCACACATAGACATGTGTATATATACACTTTTGCAAAGTAAAACACAAAATGTATATAACACACAAAAAATAATATATTATATCAAAATGAGATCCATCAAGTAAAAAGTACAGGGCCTTCTAACCACCAAAGGTCATATAATTTCATACAAGTACAAAATTGTTCTATGAGAACATAATATGTCTAGGCTTGAGGCCGGTGCACCCTATCACAACAAACTACGACGTTTTCTAAACGTCGGAACAGTCGAACCCATGGCCTGGGTACTCCTACGACATGTTGTTGCATGCCTACAGGGAGGTTGTCAATAGTCGCCATAAGCACATTGTGCATGAGGGCCTCAAATTTTCGACCCACACTATGCAAAGTACTCATTGCATCCTCGCTCAGTCATGCCTCCTCTCTGCCTCGTCAGCTATGTCGCGGGACCTTAGTCGGTCTCATGGGTGTTCTATCTGCATAAAATTAAGGTGCTTGTTAGTACATGGGATCTCACAAAAAGTTATAAATAGTTATATACTTTCAAAAATTAAAAATTAAATAACACAAAATGAAAGGTTACCTATGTCCTGTAGTTCATCTCTGGCAGGGATGATGACATCGAGGTCGTTGGTGAAGTCAATGCTCACATATGGGTACTCCTTGATGCATCCTTTTGGTATAATTTTAACCCTTTTCTAGACCGACTGGACTATGTATGAAAAAGGAATAGTATGGCCCCAGCAACCAGAAGAGTTCTACTCTATATGATTTTATTATTTTCCGGGCCTTGGGGAATAAACTTGCGAAAAATACCATCATGGGAGTTTTACTTCTCAAATTTGAGTCATATCAACTTCTGCATATTGACTGCTTGCGCTTTTAGGCCTAATGTAGGCTTCCGCATGTTCTTGTTGAACCAATTTCCTATGCATTCTTATCAGTTCTCAGCCTTGCATTTTATGCCTTTATGGCTCGATACCTTATCCATGGAGGGAACATCCCCCGAGTGTCCTTATCCTGCACATGATTCCTTGCATTTAGCATAGGTATGTTCCTTGCGCTTTGGAACTAGTTTTCTTTCTCGTGACACTCGTTCCCTCCACTGTACAATAAGCATTATTTTATTCCTTTTTAGGCTTCTATAACATCAAAAAGACAAAAACAAATTAAAAAACCAAAAATAATCGGAAAACATCTATCTCTTTTGTTGGAAGCAATATTGTCACCCCTGAACAAAGCACAATCTTGAGTCAGTATCTTATCATTTTGGGTTAGTGTGGCTTTAGGAGACTTTTCTCACTTTGATTTTTTTCTCCCTCGGTTAGCTATTATTCCAACTATATGGAGCATTTGTCGATGTGTCCTGCGTCACAAATGTATCCCAACTTATATTCATGTTTCATGAGTCACATAATGTGTCGTGCTTATGTTTAAGGGAAATTTTTTAACCTCTGTCGCCCATTCTGCAGTTAACATGTGACCTTGAAAGTTGGCCTTCCCAAGTTAGTCTCATCATCACGAGTATCTGTCTCTTCATCTGATCTCTTCCAAGTATTTGGCCTTTCCGCCACCCCTCATGCTAGATGATGGAGGATGCCTTAATTCCTTCCTTTCAGTGGGTTCCCTCCCATTGACTTCGACACATTTGCCTCTGGGAGTGGGATCTAGAGTTATGTTTTGGTACCTTGGAGCTTGCAGTCATCAGTGGTAGGTTCCCTAGCTATTGACAGTGGGAATACCTCAATGTCCCATTCTCGATAGTTTCTACCAGGTGTTCAACACCAACTAATTCATTCACACTTGTTAGATAGTACCATGGTACCTTGATTCCCATTATCGTTATCGATCGGTTATCTCGCATTTATTAATGATATACTTCAATGATTGGTAATCAAACGATGTCTCATTGTGTTCAAATTTGTCTCATCTATTCGCATAGCATAGAATTTTACCACGACATGTCATAGTGAAGACTTCAGGTGAAGTACAATCATCACATATTTTTTGCTCCTTCCCGACTCATATGGTGCCACATCATAGACTAGTACTCATAGAGGATCAGATTGCTCGTTGCTTTGGTCCCAATTATCGTTTATTATTGATTTTGATACATAGCTCCATTGTGTATCTATTCATGCCTATGATCTACATTGACATGGATCCACTGTGTACTGTTTGTGGCCATGGAATTCAGCTGTATTTTATATATTCCATGGATCTATAGTGTACTTGCTTTTGTGGCCATGCTTACATCACTCATGAGCATGGGTATGCCCGAATTGGTAAATAAAACCCGTGTTTGATCCTTGCTAACGGTTATTGTTTTTGGATCAGTTGTTTGGGAACCTCCACGAAATCTTTGATGCATCCTCTCCTCTAAGAGTTCATAACGTATTTTGGCCATCATTTTTCCCTTATGACCTGACACATTTGGGGGCATATGTTATAGCAAAAAATGCCACACCTATGTTTTTGTGTCATGGCCTAACCCTTTCATAATGCTTGCTAGACTTTTCCCCAAAAATACCTCTCAAAAATCACTTAAAAAACATGCCCTAAGAGCATATCTTCAGGTTTCCCTAGTACAACATGTTAACATCTGCACTTTCCCACATTGCAACATGCAGATGCCCTCATTTTTGGTGAAAAATAAAATAATATCATGTTTTTGGGCGGGTTTTTCTATTGGGCTCGTTTCCAAACGAACCTTGCCCGTACTCAATGGAATCCAACTCCCCAAACCTCTTTGGGAAGATATAAAACAATTATTGAGGGCTAAGGAGAGGTCAAGTTCTTTTATGCAAAGTTATGTTTCCAACATATAGCAAGACTCCCTTCCCTATAATTCTTTGAGCAACATCCTCTGTAGTCTGGAAACTCCTTTTTCAAAACTTATTTCTCATATTATATGACTATAGAGTGTCTCCTTATCTCTATTTGAGTCATTTAAGGAATATTACATTGGTTGAGTTGATGCTTGAGAATTCTTGGAGGAACCCATACAGTTGGCTTCAAGATGGTGCCTAAAGGCTTGACAAGGTTGTAACTTACCTTTTCCACTTGCTCATAATAAAAGAGCTTGTTTTCCCTCATATTTTTTCTTCAATGTATGTTCATCTCTATACTTACGTTGAATATGACATATAATATGCACATGCTTTGAATTGTATAACTACTTTCATTACATCCCTTGTGTTGTGAGTGGGAAATCCCAGCGGAAATCCCTCTACGGACTAGCACTTAGGGTTTTATCATGCATGCAGAAAAGACCTAAAGATTCCTACTTTCTACCATCATCCTGGACCTAATCCCCATTATTCTTAAGCAAATACGTAGTTAAGAAGATCAAGTGAGCATACCTTATTTCAGGCGTTTGATATCGATCCTTCTTCACACTTGGTCGCTCTTTGACTGCAACTCTCCTCCCAAGGATGACCTGCATTCACATAAGACAAACAAAGAACTCCACATACATTTGATCTAYGGATTAATGGGTTAGAAATTTAATCAACATGTACGCAATAAACCATGAAAACCTCATATGGTGGGACGGGAAAAGTACTTCTTTATTATYAACTTCACTAAAGCAACTTACAATGATGAAGTCGGCCACTGCTCCACGAACCTGGTCCTGGGATCCTTCTCAACTGTCCTCCAACTTCTTTGCTCTATACTTCTCTTTGCACAAGGATGGCTAAAGGTTGGGACAAAGGGAATGCTCAATCGGTTATAGTTTCTTTACTATGATTCTCCTCCTTTCAAATGGGACCCCTAACCCTTCTTTTATAGGCTAGAAGAAGCTAGGTATTTGGTCGAGTGACCGGCCATGCATGGCCGAAAGGTTTAGTTAACTTACTCAAAGCTTTGTGTTATGTCAGCAACTTTATTTTTTCTGTCCTTTTGTAGGTACACACAGGTTGTCTTGGGTCAACTAGTGTGTGCACACGTCCAGTAATGGAGCGGGGTGCGTGGGTCTTTATAAAAGGGGTTTTTAAGAAGAGGTGTTCAGCAGTGTTTTGGCAAAGAAGGAATCTGAGATGGCCCGATGCCAGGTAAGCATGTCTAGTGAAAATTAGGGTTATAACAGATGCCCCCTAATGTGTGAGGTCAGAAGAGCATCTAATGGTCGAAATACATTAACAATCTTCTCCAACGTTCCAAACAAGTGAGCCCAGGGACCAGAAATCAGGAGGTGCCTTCTGCAAAATAATAATTGTCTCACCGAGGTGGGCATACCCATGCTCAGGATGAAATAAAATCATGGCTACCAATCAAATACACTGTAGATCCATGTCATATAACTATATAAAGTGTAGCTGCGAGAAATACACAGCGGAGCTACATCTCGAAATCAAAAAGATATACATGTAGAGTATCCATCTTCTAGAAGTCGATGAGGCCTGATGGCTAGAGATGAGGTCTTCAGAGCTCGAGAAACAACTTCAAAATCTTCAAAACTAAGGTAGGAGTGTAATATGAGTGTACGACTTCACTACCTAGAGGTCTTCGACAGCTTGTCGGTCATGGACTAGAGGATCTTGATGAACAAACTGAAGGCTTCATTGATCTCGAACAAATACTTGATTGGACTTTTGGGATGGCCAAGCATGATGGCAAGGGAAAAACTGCAGAGGGGCTGACTCAGGCTTGGTAAAACTTCCCTTGAAAAATAGCACAACAACTGATGAGACTCGGGCAGCATATCATTTGACATAATTTCACGATGCAGGAGGCAACGCAAACTCTCCATATGTTTGGAAGGATAACCAAATGGAGGAGGACACAACTCTATGTAGCGAGAAAATCTTCCTAAGGTCGTATTAAATCCCAGAGTTTGACGAACAAACGGATAGATGTGCTTTATCCAAGGGTGACTCATTATGCTGCCAATACAAAGAAACTACTTTTCCCTTCCTCTTTTTGGGGTATATTTGATTTTTTTGTCTTTTTCAATAATTTTGGAAAAAGAATATACGTTACAAAGGAGGAATGAGTGTCGCAAACATACAATTTCGAGGCACAAGGATAAGACTGATGTTCAAAGAAAGGACACTCGAGAAAAATCCCTCCTGGGACCAAAGGTGTCAAGATGCAGAGGCAAAGTGCTACAGGGCTTGCACATAATGCATGCTTTAGATGGTTCAGTTGAGAGCAACATGGAGCCAGCATTAGACCAAAGACACAGGTATGAAAATGTGGTTAACAAAACACACAATAGTAACATCCTTCGATGTAAGTTTAACGAGCCCAGAGAAGGTAAGCTCGGTAGTTTTTCATATTTAGAAAGTCTGAAAAAACGTAAAAGGAGACTCCAATGCGGTACCTTTTTCGAAGGTAGTATAGTCGGTTCGAAAAAGAGGTAAACTAGCACTGACAAGACATCTATTCAAAACCATTTTAATGAGTCTGATAAAGACAAGATCACTCGGCTATTTTTTCATTTTTAAGGAGTCTGAAAAAAGCTTAACTATGGACTCCATCAAGAATGTTCTTCTGGACTATTTTAACGAGTGTGAAAGAATAAGGTCACTCGGCGATCTTTTCAATTTTAGGGAGTCTTAAAAGAGCTTAACTATGGACTCCGTGGGGGTTCCTTTTTCGTACATTTAGTCCCTCAGGCCTGAAAAAGGGTTAAAATGATACCTGAGAGTACTCTTCTAGAGAATTGAATTTCCTTAGAGTATACCTTTGTTCGTACAGTTGACTGTCCAGACCGAAAAAGGGGTAAACTACCATCGGATAGACGTGACTTCAAATTTCAGTTTAACGAGTGTGAAAGGCCACAAGATCGCTCGACAATATTTTCATGTTTAGAGGGTCTGAAAAGGGCTTAAAAGAAGACCCGTTGGGGGCTACGACTCAAGTATGAAACTAGTTCAAGTAGAACCCATTGTTAGGCTCAAACCAAGATTCTCTTCGATAGTCAACTTGGGAAGTCTCCCTAAAGGGAAGAAAACACAAACCACGGTGTAAGTCCTCCTGCGGGATAGAAATCGTAGTCATGGATTCAAGGATAGCCTCATCTGAAGGCAATTCAAAATTTGAGAAATCATGCAAACAAGGGTCGACAGTCCCAAAGGGTGAAGTAAACTGACCATACTCCATATGACGATGGAGGTTCTAACCAGGACTGACAGATTCTATCAACAAAGAATCACGATCACGAGGGCTTGAGGATCTACTAACAACGAGATCATACTCAGAAGGAGACTCAAGATTACTTGGACCAAGAGGGGGAAGCAAGGGCTCTCATGCCCCCACTGGGTAAACCAAAGGATCAATTGTTGAGACCAAGTCTTGGGAAGGCAAACATGATTTCATAGGTTCCTGCTCAAAAGCAATTGAACATCGAGGATAAGATGCCACATAATTAACCCGTGGCGGGGTAGAGTCTATATGAACACTAGGAACATATAAAGGGGTAGTCTGAAATAATGTTGAATTAGGATGGTGGTTATCAGATGCCAGTTGGTCGATAGTGACAATGCTTCCATTATGAGGGAAATGCATCACCCGAAAGAGCATAGATACCACAGCGTTCATAGCATATACATAATCACGCCCGAGAAGCATATTGAAATCTAACGGGCCTTGCACCACTATAACATCAACAAGGACAGTCTTCCCACCTAATGAGATAGGTAACTGAGGAATAACCCCCAAATATTCACTAGGACGTCTGTTAAAAGCCAAAAGTTCATGCGAAGAAGACAAAAGCTTGGGAGATCCCAAGACTTTCCAAACTGAGGAGGATAAAATACTTGTAGAGGCTCCTTCATCCACAATACATCGATAATTTTTTGTTGAATTAACTTCAACCCTTATTTGAAAGGGTTTGGAGGAAGCAAGACGAGGCTCAACAAGGTCATTCCAATCAAAGGAAACCATCCTAGGGCTTGGAGGGGGTGTGCTCGGAATGAGCAGAATGCCCCCTTGTTCTGGAAGTATTGAACCGGAAATG
The DNA here is from genome assembly GCA_009831015.1 of Picea engelmannii. Taxonomy (NCBI): domain Eukaryota; kingdom Viridiplantae; phylum Streptophyta; class Pinopsida; order Pinales; family Pinaceae; genus Picea; species Picea engelmannii. The sequence goes on from ML784821.1 coordinate 1,476,805, forward strand.
CTAAAAACATAGTCGGTAGACATGTCACTCCCCAAAATAAGAGTGGGATCATCTGATGACTACATCGGCATGACCACTTTCATAACCAATGGATGAATAGGTTGTGGGACTACATGGTCTAAAGGCGCCTCACCCCCCAAAAGAGGAATGGGATCAGTCGATCACTGCATCGACATGACCACTTTCTCAACCAATGGTTGAAAAGGCTGAGAGACTACAAGGCCTAAAGGCACCTCACCCCTCAAAAGAGGAGTGGGATCAGTTGATGACTGCATCAGCGTGACCACTTTCTCAACCAATGGTTGAATAGGCTGAGAGACTACAAGTTCTAAAGGAACTTCACCCCTCAAAAGAGGAGTAGGATCAGTCGATGATTGTATCGACATGACCACTTTCTCAACCAAAGGTTGAATAGACTATGAGGAAACCCGAGAAGAATCAGAATCAGAAGAGCTTGCAGATAGGGACCACAATCTTTGTACCTCTGGAATGCCAGGGCACAAATGAGTAAGGTGATCTCCCTTGCAAATCTTACAAGGGAGATTAGGCTTACGTCCTATCCGTATAGGTTTCTCAACAGAATCTATGCCCCCAGCATGACTAGCAGTGGTTGGTTTCACATCTCCAACATGACTTGCAGAGGTTAGTGATGGGTCGATAACATGACTCGCAGAGGCTACATACCTATTGCCAGTATGACTAGCAAGGACTGGACTTTTTCCCCCAACATGACTTGCAGAGGGTGGGTGATTGCCCCTAGCATAACTTTCATAGGTTGGGTGCTGGTCTTCAACGTGACTTGCAAAGGTTGTCGACCTATCTCCAACATGACTCGCAGATGTTGGTGATTTCTTCTTCCTATTCTTCCTCTTTCTATTTCGTTTAGACTTCCAGTTACTAATAACTGTACTTTCACCAGAGGCCGGAGAAGGAGGAGGAGGAGAAGACTTTGCTGACAAAGAAACATCAACAGGGTGCTCATGACTTAAGGTGCTTAACGGAGAAGCATCAAGACCATTTGGGACATTTGGAATGGTACCCAACCAAATCGGTAATCCCACATTCAACCCAAGAATGTACAAAGTGGCCATCAAAGGGACACCAACGTTTCCAAAGAAAGGAAAAGCACAAGAATCCCCTTGCGAAGGAGTTCCTTGGTTGGTATAATTAGGAAATTTAGCCATGAATATCTTATGCAGAGGTTCTCCCCTTGTGGGATCGTTCAAATCCGTAAAAGTCTTACACACTGACTCTGAAGAACCAGTGTTATCAAAACAACGCCTATAAAGAGGCGGCTCCTCGTTTCTAAGCGGAAGACTGAAAATTCCTCTCAACCGGCAGAGTGGGCGGTATACCACCCTAGGTCAGAGACCCAAAGCCACAACTGACTAACTCACTATAGAAAACTAGGGTTCACAGAGCACACACTAAAAGTTCCTAAAGGCAAATCAAGCAAACGACTAACTAGTTGAAAGAACAATTACACCAACCAACACTGGAGAAATTTACTAGTGCAAGTGCAACTCGAATACGGAAGAACCCTCCGGGTATACTCTGCAAAGCATGGCCCGATGTCTGCCTTAGGTAATGTGGTATACCCTTGTGGTCACCTATGTAAGTTCCTAAAATAAAAGCAACTAGGTTGCCAGCTCGTGAACAATCACCAGGCGGGTACAGTCGATGGTCGGGTGGACCACAATGAGCAGGGTATCAAGCCCAAAACCTATCAAGGGTATCGAAAGCAAGTGTTCTGGAAGACGACTGAGGACCTCGAATGGATTCGAGACCCACAAATCTCTGTGGCAAATGTGATCAATGGAATCCCAAGAAAAGTCCTCTATATGTGTTCCCCACTATGCTTGGTCCGGCTTTGGAGGGGTTATCTCTGCTACCTTTCCTCACGCGACCTCGTGTTTAGCCCCTGTGTTAGAGGGGGGTCCCGGATAATCTCCACATTACTGGACTTCTACACTCCTTAGCACAGACTCGTATGTTTGTTTTATAGCATTGAAGAGTTTCCTCTCCAACCTAAATCAAGGCTCTAGCCTAATCTAGTTGATGGACCCTACAAACATAAATTCTAGTAACTTTTAATTAGCATTCTTTTTACTGGCTTGATTTACTCAAAAAGGGTACGGTAGTGCAACTTATGTTGTTAAGACTCTTGCGAAAAAATGATGAAACTTACATGAACACTAGCAAAGAATGATTATATTTCTTATTTTTTTATTTTTTTTTAAATGCTTTTAAAATTAGAAGAAAACACAATGCTATGCTAATTTCTTTTTCTTTTTCAAATAACAATGCAAAGAAAATGCCAAGAAAGAAAGAGATCTAACAAACTAAGTTTTTTTTTATATATTTTCTTCCAATCAAAGCAGAAATAACAAAATATTCTAAAAGAAACTGATGAATGCACGATTCATGCCCCCCCAGCAATGAGGGAGAATTTTTTTTCAAAATGCGACTCATTTTTCTTAAAATTTCAAGCTAAAAATAAGTTAAAAAATCTAGGAAACACAAGAAATGTTCTAAATGAAAAAGCAAGCTATAATAGAGTCCAAACCTAGGCTAAGCTTCTATGACAGAGACCAAGAACCTTGAGAGATATAACTCTTGACAAGGAAGAGGATGACTGCCTCTCCTTAAACAAAAATTTTCTCAACAGGTACGCTGCTAACAGTTCAAAAGCCAGCGTGTGCACGCAAGCTGTGTAACGTCAGAGCACATGTACATGCATGCAGACCTTATGCAGGTCATGTGTACTTCTGTAACTCTTCAAAAAATGAAACTACAAGAAATCAAGCACTGGCAAAGTCTATTGGTATTGAGAACCAGAATCTCTTAAAGACTCAGAAACTTACTTTGATAGAAAAAGAAAACAATTGAAGGAAAATTTCATAGAACAAACCAATCTGAGGTAAAAACTAAGCTATAGACTGCAAACAACAAAGACTAGAAAGAGTTCCAGAAAACCCTTGAGAAGGATTATTCTTGACAGGGGAGAGGATGATTGCCTCTCTAAAAGAAATTTTATGGAATCATACACGCGACTGACACTTCCTCAGCTAACTTGTACACGCGGGCTGTGGGAAGGTAGGGCACGGGTACACGCATGCAGACCTTATACATGCCAATTGTACCTCAGTGGGTCTCGAAAAAAAAATGCAGTCAAGCAAAGAAAGAGAAATAACTGGTATGGAAGACCAGAATCTCTGTTAGCTCAGACTTTTGCAGAAACTTTAAAATCAAGAAATGAAACCAGTTCTTAAAAATACCCAAGAAAAACATTCCCAAAAACTCTAGAGATCCCCAGTATGGTCACCAATTCTGTTGTGAGTGGGAAATCCCTCTATGGACTAGCACCTAGGGTTTTATCATGCATGCAGAAAAGACCTAAATATTCCTACTTTCTACCGTCATCCCGGACCTAATCCCCATTATTCTTAAGCAAATACATAGTTAAAAAGATCAAGTGAGCATACCTTATTTCGGGTGTTTGATATCGATCATTCTTCACGCTTGGTCACTCTTTGACTGCAACTCTCCTCCCAAGGCTCACCTGCATTCACACAAGACAAACAAAGAACTCCACATGAATTTGATCTACAGATTAATGGGTTAGAGATTTAATCAACATGTATGCAATAAACCATGAAAACCTCATATGGTGGGACAGGAAAAGTACTTCTTTATTATTAACTTCACTAAAGCAACTTACAATGATGAAGCCGACCACTGCTCCACGAACCTGGTCCTGGGCTCCTCTTCAACTGTCCTCCAACTTCTTTGCTCTATACTTCTCTTTRCACAAGGATGGCTAAAGGTTGGGACAAAGGGAATGCTCAATCGGGTATAGTTTCTTTACTATGATTCTCCTCCTTTCAAATGGGACCCCTAACCCTTCTTTTATAGGCTAGAAGAAGCTAGGTATTTGGTCGAGTGACCAACCATGCATGGCCGAAAGGTTTAGTTAACTTACCCAAAGTTGTGTGTTTCGTCAGCAACTTTCCTTTTTCCGTGCTTTTTTAGGTACACATGGGTTGTCTTGGGTCAGCTAGCGTGTACACGTGTGCAGTAATGGAGCAGAGCATGTGGGTCTTTATAAAAGGGGTTTTTAAGAAGAGGTGTTCAACAGTGTTTTGGCAAAGAAGGAATCTAAGATGGCCTTATGCCAGGTAAGTATGTCTGGTGCAAATTAGGGTTATAACACCTTGTTTTGTATCTATCTTTCATGCTAGTTCCAGTAGAAGATTAGGATCTCTTCAAGGAATTGGAGTTGGGATCGACATCAGACGAGAGAACAAGGTGCATTTTCTTCTCTCTTATTTATCCCTACTTCCTCCTAGTTTAAGTAGTTATTTTATTTAGACTTTATGTGCTTGTATTTGAGGGGAGACTATTGTCTCTACCATTTAGTCTTTCTCTATTGTGATCCAAACCCAGGATCACATAGGAAAAATCCCTTAATCACTCATTGATTGGAATTTCAACATTCTAAAATAGCATCCTTTGTTATCCATGGCTTTGCTCAACTTTAAATACCTCTCTTCACGTCATTGTGTGATTCACTGTGAAGCAATACTTGGCCACTCAAGACCACTTTTCTTCCAAATGGAATGATACACTCTTCCATTTTCACATGTGCCCTACTTCCATTGTGCACTCTAATAATAGAGGTGGCTTTCTTGCTCTAAGTACTTTTAGACAAAAGTAGCTAAGTCATAGCTAGAAATTTTTTCTTCATGCTTTCCTATGTTTTCACATAGATATGACTCTTCCACTCCATGTGTCACACCTCATCTCATGATATCCTTTTTCCTTCTCTTGCAGCAAGATTTTTAGCCTTCACTACATTTCTACCTTTAAGGCTATGGAGTTCTCCTTATGTCCTTCTGCATGCTTATGACATTCCTCACGTGTTGGCTTCATGCTTTATGTGAGAACCTATGTTGATTTTCCTTTGCAATCCATTCAAACTCTGCAACAATTGACTACTAATCTTTCTCTTCTCTTCCTTATTCCTTTGTCAACCTTTCATCACCTACTCGGCAACCTTGTGCTTCCCTATGAAAATCTTTGATGCTTCAACCAACTATACAAGTTTGACCTTCTTCCCTATCCAATGGACTCTAGGATTAATCTAGAATATACCCACACAATCCTCAGTTGTGTAATCTTATCCTCTTGCTAGCAATCCCTTCACATAACACTCTATGTTGGAGTGCTCCTCTTCTTATTAACAATGCCTTGTTAATAATCTCAACCCTCTTTTAATTTTTCAAGTTGTTGCACTTCAAATGTTCCTCTGTACTTATTCTTGGGTACTATCATGAGTTTTAATACTCTTCCTTACCTAGCAATCACCTCTAGCACTCACCCCTATCATCTAGGAAAGTTTCTCCAAATTTTGACATTATTTGGAAAAATCTTCACATTGAGTGGTTACATGGCTCATGGAATCCAATTCCACTCTTTCCTGCAACTTTATGGAGTAGTCCAATTCTTCCCTAAAGAACTTATACCTTCTATTTACGACCATACTCATGCTTCAATCTGATTTACAAGCCAAAATTTATGTCTTCCTAAAATTCTCATTATGCTCAAAGGTGTCCTTCAAGTCCACCAGTAAACTTCCTTATGATTCCTTAAGAATTATTTGGATCAAAACTAAATTTTGAGTGAATATATTGATTATACTATACAATATATTTCCAATGACTACTTTCTTGTTCAATTATGAGCATTGAGCATAAAGTTATAATCAATTGAATATTTTCAATTTACCCTTTTTGTGCACCTTTCTCCCTGGTGCAAAATAATCTTAAATGTCAACTTTGGCCATGTACAAACGTAAATATATAGGAAACCAAGGAAAATTTTATAAGTAGCATAGATAATAATTCCAGCATTGAATTCATGACAACTCTCATATTTCCAAACTGATGCTCCAATCAAAATCTGCAGCAATCTGGAAATAACAACTTTGCCCCTTTGCACTTTCTCCTAGCTTAGAAATTTTAGCCCTATTCATGCATCCCTACACCAAATCCTTTGGGATTTTGACAGAATATCATTTTTTTATCTTCATAACTACCTTCTAAATGATATGTTCAAATTTCATCCTTAACCAGTCTCCAGACAGATAGTTACAGCTCGTAGAAGTTTTCAATGTTTTCCCATTTTTAGACCTATATGCTACATGGTCTTCTTTCTCTTCATGTACATTTTATGTACCCATATTCCAAATATGGCTCCATGGATGACTTCTACGGTTCATAATATTTCCATAGACTCCTCATGTGCCCCAAACATACTTTTGAGCAAGGATTTATACCCTCTGGAAGTAAACCGGTGTTGAAAATATACATGTCATTGTTTTAACTGTAACTTTTTCATACGAGCTCTAATTTGCGCCTGAGATAGCTCAATGGAAATCTCTCTCTGGGTTCTTTTAATTAAGATGTAGAGACATGGTGTCTCTTGTTTCACCTATTTTTTGTGTGTTTTACTGCATAAAAATGTAATTTAGGCCCTCAAAAACGCTCTACAAGTTAATGACCTTCGAATTTCATAAAATTTCTTGGAAAATATTTTGTTTTACTGTTATAACATTCTTCTAATTTGCATCGTCGATCTCAAAATTAGGATTAATCTTGTCCAATGATATGTTGATCATTCTCCATACCCATGGATGAATCTCCACCGTCAATCACCAAAGTTGAAATGATCTCGATCGTTGATCTAAGCTCCATCGACTGTCGACATTTTCCTTTGGACACACACAACACTCTACCAAAACTGCATACCTAACCATCAACCATTGACCTTTCCCTTTGGGACAAATGAAATGTTTTACCAATTTGGTCGACCCGATCATCGACCATCATCCATTTGTAACGTGGCAACCCAGCTAATGCGGTATGACACGTAGGTGTTGACATGGAAACCTGGATGACATGGCATGACACATGGATGTTGACATGGCATGACACTTGGTTGTTGATGTGGAATGAAATTTCATCACCCTCTTTTCTACATCAGTGATCAACAACGTCTCTCAACATACAAAATCACCTCACCAATTTTTCCGACCAGACCATCAGTCATCGACGATTTCCTTTGGCAGATGAAACACTTCACCAAATTTTTCGATTCGACCATTGGTCTTCTCCAGTTCCAAACTGTCGAAAATGAATCTCAGTTGTCGATTTAATCTATTTCCAAAATGTCGAAAATGAATCTCGATCGTCGATTTGATCCACTTTCCAAAACTGTTGAAAATGAATCACGACCATCAATTTGATCCACTTTGTAAATTGCTAAAAATGAATGTCGATCGTCGATCTGATATACTGTACAAACTGTTGAAAATGATTTTCGATCATCAATTTTCTAGACCTTGCAAAACTCCGAAAAACCTTATAAGTTTTTAAATCACTTTACAATGGATATGGGTCGTTGATCTTGGAATCAAACGCGATATCGGTCGTCCATCCATCAAATTTCACCCAAATCTATAGTGACCATTAAAACATGAGTTTCGACCTTCCAAGTCATATTTTAACTTTACAACAATGTAAATCGATGCTCTATATCATCTCTTAGACAATTATGAGGCATTTAAAGCTCGAATTTGCTCACGAATTCGGGGAATTCACTCTGATCTTCACTATTTTCCCCCAAATTCTTCATAGATCGAAATCTATAACAATGAATTTGCCCAAATTTTCACTGGTACTTGGCCCATATGGGTCTAGTCTTTGAACCAAAAGCTTTGATACCATAATGTAACATACCCCAGTCCAACTGAGGAACATTACAAGACAAAAACACATCTAATATAAGATTTTCTACTTAATAATTTCATGTATCTTACCAAGTACAGATCACACACAGATTTAACCATCTGAATGGTACTCTAATTCTAAATGTATATACAACATATTGAGAACCATGAATGCAATTGTTCAATAAACAAAAAAACACCCAACATTCATCTAAACCATTTGCACGGCGGAATAAATGAGATAAAAATAACATAACACTTTTACATTAATAATTAACCAACTAGTTGCATACAAAGGATGAACCTCCCAGCCATCAGCTTTGTTGTTAATTTTATCTCAACAATAGGCCACCCTCGAGATATGGGTATGAGTCCACAAGGAGATATGAACCTCTTGATTGTCCACTCAAACACAGTATCCCCAAAACCTAGGTTCTACTCCCATAGAAGTTGCAATCCTCCAACTCTCTTCCCCACAACCTGCATAACCCAAGGAATGTACCCATTTCACTGCTCATAGTCCCTCGGACTATACCATTTGTTTATCAGGGCTTATAGTGCACTCAATTGACCAAGAATCTCTCATCTAGGGACTCTAGGGACTCTAGGGACTCTCAATTGCTTAAGGAGTGCTCACAGCAGCCTTCACAAGGCTCTTGTGTCATTTCCTCAACAAGAAAATGCACTATAGGCTTACAGCCCATTTTACAAGCACACAAGCCTCTTTATTAGCATAAAACATAGCCAAACAATAGTTTCCTTCAAGCAACACATGACTGGTGCTCTTCCTAACACTCAACTCTTCTCTTGTTTCCAAACCTGCATGTAAAAACTTACCCCTTTTGCATATGAATTTCCCTTCTTCTCCCATGCTTTCTTGACTTACACTTCTCCCAGGGATGATTGTACTTACACTCATGCTCTCCAATAACTAAGGGATGTGACTTCTTACACTCACCCTCTTACATGAGTTTGATGATTGCCTTTGGGAACACTCAACAACAAAAAGATGGTTATGCACAATAATAATAATAATTTCAATATTGTGGGTTTGGATTAATACTCATGCATAACTCCCCCTTGGACCCCTCTCTCTCTTGTGGAATCATAGCCCCCCATAAATTTCGCCCTTCTTGTATTGTAGCCAGTGATTACTATTTTTATTAATTATTTCAATGTACATAATATACAATTCGACCCTCGTCCATATTAAATCAATATGGTCTCTTCGCCTCAACATATCAACTCACCAACCTAACCACATATATGCAATTACATTATAATTTGTGGGGATTAATACCGAGGATGTTACAGAGTCAAAATGATCGATAATGCATGCAGGGAGATGAGTGGTTCTTCATGAGGGAATGGAATTTCGATATACACTTGAGTTTGAGTGCTGGTGTCTTCCACCTATAACTCTAGTGTCTCTTCGGTAGTTATGTCTTTGGTCAGGGCTTGAGTGGTCATATCAATTTGTAACAATTTATGTTTTTTACACTGATGACCTGGAACATATTTTTTTATCACAATTATGCCAAAGTCCACATCTTTAGTGGTCTATCAATTTCGTTAGAGACAACCTTTGTACTTTCAAGGGATGAGTAGGAGTTGTGTTTGGGGAATTAACCTAGGGAGGATGAGTGTGGGGATTGAAGGCTGGATTTTTTGTCTGTGAATTGATCATCATCTTTACTTCTAAGGCCCTATAAGTCACTTCAAACCATGTAGTAGGACACTACATTCTAACTTGTGTTCAAATCTCCTCCTTGATGCCACTAATTAGATATTCTTTATAGAAAGAATATGTTAAGTTCTTTGTATAGATGACTAATTTCTCAAAGGATTCCATAAAGTTTGTAACTAAGCCTGATTGGTGTAACTTGGTAAGCTACCCCAAATAGTGAGTATCTCTCTCGGAACATGCATTGATAGCTTTAACAAATTGACTCCATGCGATGTAGCTCGCATATAATTTTTTATGCCATTTCCACCATTGTCATCATTCTAGATATAGATTCACGACCCCCACCTTAATTTTCATCATGTCATCAGTAATTCCCTAGAGGGTTAAGTAATGTTCCATTTGGGTGACCCATCTTAGTGGGTCAAAACCATCAAACTTTTTTAGGTCCATCTTAGGAGAACAATGCCATATGTTATTATCCATTGATTTATTGTTTTGCAAACCCGATGATTTTTGCAGGTGGCTCAATATTCCTAAGTTAGAAGTTTCTTCCTAGTGTGGCTCAATGTGTTGTGAAGTGTAGTGTTCTTCTTCTTGTATGCCTCAAGTTATCATAGGTGCCAACTTCTCAATCAAAAAAAATTCCAAGCTGTCCAATTTCTTATCCAACTTTTGATCCCAACTACTTACAATCTATTGAATTTCCTAATCATGGATATTAAGACTCATGTATTGAAAATCCAATTAATCCAATCTACCGGTAGTAGAGTGAGTGTACATATTTTCCAAGGATTTGGTATCAGTTGGTTTATAGGATTCCACCATAAGTGAGCTCACTGAAAAAGGTGATCGAGACTTTAGGACAAAGGAGTGTCAAGTGTTATAGCTCTCTGGTATATTTGCAAGGTCCAACAATAGTACTCGGGCCAATATCTTAGGGCACTAACTAATGAGGCTCAACCATGCCCTTTGTCATACTTCTTGACTACTGAGGTACTAGAGAGTGATATCCCCAAGTGTTGTTCTCGGTGTACTATAGAAACAAGATGGTCGATTAGTTTATCTAAAGATACTTTCAGGTATACCTAGGGGACTTCCTATATACCCATGGATATGTGGAAGTGAGATTTTGTATACAGGTATTGTTTGATGTGGTACTACCCAAGGGGGTACTAACAAAGGTTACGAGGGTTTCCAACAATGTCATTCCACTTGTATTTCCTATGTGTATTCTTCCCCAACCATAGTTTTACCCACTAAACAATAGATCACTATGTTATTTAGAGATAATGGAACACATCTTTAAAAAAAAAAAAAAAAAAATTAGGAGCTTGCTAACCTAAGAAAAATCTCTTAAAATCACCATAAAATAACTTACTTGCTCAAGGTAGGGTTTGAGGTCAAAAGTGTAAAATGATCGCAACTTTTGTTATACTTCTTGGATTGGCTATTATGACACCAATTATGAAATTCCATGACTTCTTTGGATATTCTATTACTAGTTTGACTAAAATCTATGCTTCCTATCAAAAGATATCCAATCTACAAAATTTACAACCTGTCACAAAAAAAAATTGTAAAAAAAGGATGAATTTAAATAAAAGATATCTCCACTTCCTGAACTCTATTTTGTACACTTATTTTTAATTAGGTACTTTTTCGAGAGGAATTTAGATATGTGATTGGTTCTTCAAATTAAATACATAAAGTTTTAGAAATTGACCTGAATTATGTCATCCTCTTTTTTCCCTCAAAAATATGCAAGAAGAAGAAAACAATTCCCACTTTATGCCCCAAAAAGTCTATCTCTCAAACTCTGGCATCCTGAGTTTGACGCATAGGACGCATTCTATAAAACTACGCTTGTCTAGGTAAATCTGCACAATTTACCTTAGAGCTTTGGAATGATCGCTCGTTGAGAGATATTAGGGATACCCTAGGAAAATTTATTGTGTTAGATGATAGTTTTAAAAGCAACAGCACTCATTTGGTAGCCTGCATTTTAGTCAAAATTGATGTTAGTCTATGACTCTTCGAGTCCACGGAGATTGTGTTGGGTGAGTCTTGATGCACTCAGGTCTTCAACTATTTAAAATTCCCCTTATGTTGCATTCACTGCCATGAATATGGACACATATTAAAGAGTTCTCTAAGCCATTCCAAAATAAAATATGGCAAAAAAAGGTGGTAAATCCCTTATTTGGTTCTTGTTAGGTGAGTCCTACTAAGGCTTACAATATTCGACTAGGTATTGAGGTTGGTGTCACGGAGAAGATTGTGGTTACAAACATATTTTCGAGAAATGTGGTTGAGTCCCCTTGTGTGGATGAGGAGGATCTGAAGGTGGGGGACATCTCCATTCCCCTCGTTCTTGAAAGTCAGCCAGAAGAACTCTAGGTGGAAGTTGCCTCATCCAGTCTTGGATTTTTCAACTTCTCCCCATCACAATTGTAGAAGATTGATGCCATATGGAAGGATAGTTTTCCACGGTTGGGTAAGTTTGATTAAAAATCTACTTCTCCTTTAATTGCAAGTTTTGGGGACATTAGTCGGTTGGGGGATGTTGGTTGGTGGGTTCAATGGGAAATTTAACTAGGCCTAGTCTTGATTTAGGATTGGGATCTATCCTCAAAGATACTTTTGTGGTTAGTATATCCATGGATTCAGATTCAATGATTAGAGGGAAACTCTTCTCTGTGAATGAGTCCTTAACTAAGGAAACCTCTCATAGGAAACCATGGGGGGGGCATTATTAGTTAAGGCATGGGTCCTCTTTTTTAGGGTTTCTATCCTTTAGGGGGACTTGGGATAGACTGCCCCAAGGAGTTTGGTGGGTCTCATACAGGGCGTAAATCAAGTCTTAAGTATGCACAAGACTGAGTAATCAAAGAGATTGATTAGGGGAAACAATAGTGTATGGTAGGGGTTCTTAGAGACAATAAAACCCCTTATGGGGTTTCCTCGTGAAGATTATCTCCCTCGATGTATAGGGATTGAGAAATCATGCAAAAAAAGTCACCCTCAAAAGGATTATCAATTTGAATTTGTCGAAAGTGGTCTTTATTCAAAAGTCGATGGGATAAGGGGATTATTTGGTTAGGGATTTGAGGAAGATGTTTGTGGACTAGGACTTTATTGTGTTGGATGCTCATGACTTTTTTGGTGGTCTTATAACCAATTCAAGTTATAAATTAACCCTAGTCAACTCTTTTGTTGTTTTCTTAGGTTTATGTATAGAGTTCTTTAGCCATATCTTCAGCGTGAATTTGATCCTCCTTGATGTTTATGGTTCCTATGAGGGTAAGGAGGAATTATGGCCTAACTTTCTTTCCCATCAATGGATAAAGCTTGAAAATCTAATTTTAGGAGGAGATTTGAATTTCACATTGAATCATGGTGAGATTTGGGGTTATTCTGCTTGTCATGACAGATTGGCTGGTTTTTTCCTGGAAAATTTTGAATATTTTGGATGGGTGGATGTGGAACCATTGGAGCTCAAACCCATGTGGACAAATAACCGATCATGGGAGGCTAGTATCTCCAAAAGACTAGATCAATTTTTGGTCCACCATTCACTAATAGAAAAATTTTCTAGCTATAGATTGTGGGTGGATACTATGATATGTTCTGATCATTTTCCCACTTATTTGGAACTGATCCTAGGTGATGAAAAACCTAAGGCCCGTTTAAAATTCCATGTTGGACTACAGAGGCATATTTCCAAGACCTAGTCAAGTCTTCTTGGAAAAGTATGATGCATAACCCAAGGAGTCATCATGTATCCAGTTTATCAGCTCTCTTTGAATTGTTAAAGAGAAAGTGGTTCATTGGGCTAGTGAGAGGATTAAGGATCAAGATCAAACTTTGAGGGAAGTTGAATAGAATATGGAACAGGAATATAAAGGCAATCTTGATGGCATATACAATGATGAAGTATTGAATAAGATCAAACATATGGAAACTTTGAAGCATGAGCTTCTTCTAGACAAAGAATCGGACTAGAGGATCAAGAGTAGGGAAACTTGGCTAAGTCTAGGTGATCATAATACAAAGTACTTTCATAAGTTTGATAATTTTAGGAAAATCCAGAATATTATCTTGGATCTACTTGATGTTGATGACAGTAAGATCAGAGGATTCAAAGCTTTGGCAAGCTTGGGTGTAAAGCACTTTCCATATATTTTTAAAGAACCTGAGAGAGAAAACATTGGGGAAATCCTGAAGGTGGTCTCATACTTCCCCAAGATGGTGGAAGATGAGGATAATGAGGAACTATTTAATGAAGTCTCTAGGGAATAATTATTGAAGGTCCCAAGCTATTTCCAGAAGGATAGGACTCGAGGACCTAATGGATGGCCTGTAGAGTTCTATCTAGATTTTTTTTATATTATTAGGGATGACCTACTAAGGATTGTGGAGGAGGTTGGACCAGTGGAGAAGGTTCCAAGGAGATTTAACTTAGCATTAATTTCTCTGAATCCAAATCTGGATTGTCGTGAAAACTTTGATGTTTCCAAGGCAATATCCTTATGTAATTGTGTGTATAAGATCATATCCAAAATCATAGCATTGAGACTTAAGCCGCTCCTATTTAGATACATATCTCAAGAGAAATGTGGGTTCCTATAAGGGAATCTGATGCATGATTCTATTGGATAATCCCAAGAAGGGCTTCACTCTATAAAACGATTCCACCTTCCTACTACTATTATAAAGCTAGACCTTCCTAAGGCCTACGACAGAATATCAGGGTTATATCTTAGAGTCCTTTTGTTTCATTTGGGTTCATAATTTCCTTTAGTGAAGTGGATCATGGGTTGTGTGAATTCTACTACCTTTTTTGTGTTGATTAATGAATCGACATTTTCTTTCTTCAAGTCTTCCATAGGGCTTATGTTGGTTGTGGAGCCTGATTATCTTCATGATCTAGAGTTTTGTTTCAACCGTGTTTGGATCCCATTTCCTAATATGGGGGGGCTCCCCGCCCCCCCCACTATTTTCATCAGGGGGGTCTAGGGGGAGGTAATGACAATTAATGGAGCCCCCCCCCTGGTGGGGAATTCGGGGGCAACGCCCCCGAAGCGAAATTTTGGGAAAAATTGCCTTGTAAAATATTGTAATTTCATAGTCAATCTGGACCTTTCATTATATGCTCGCAAATCTGACGGTAGGAGTTATGTTAGGGTTTTTTTCCCTAGAAGGAAACCCTCTTTCCATGAGGGAATTGTATTGTGGTTGTGCATGTGTGTGAATATTGTATTCTGAGAGACGAGATTGTGAGAGAAAGGAGAGGAAGTTATAGCAGGTGTGTTGTAGGTTGTATCCCTTCATTTGCTGGATAATAATAAAGGAAGGACCTAGAAATTTCTCTGGTGGACGTAGCCCACACTAGGTGAACCACGTATGTATGTGTCTCTATTGTACTATGTATCTTATATGTTTTAATTCCGCATTTGTTTTATTTTTTTGCTCCACGATCCTGCTTTTCTAATGACTTCATCAAAGATCTCTTTTATCACCCTATTTATTTTTGTTGGTAGATGAGGGCCTCGGTAGGGATATACATGAAGAAATAAATCATAGAAATTTACAAGGAATTTAGGTTGGTAAAGGGATCTCTCTTACTCATTTTCTATTTGTTGATGATATTTTACTCTTTGGTCTAGGTACTATGAGGGAGAACCAAACTCTTAAGGTCATTTTGGAGTTGTATTCTACTACTACTGAGATGGACGTCACTTGGGTAGATATGCATTTTATACCTTTGGGTTGGATGCCTCAATGATTGATAAGATAGCCAGGACTTTCTCATTCCAACATTTGGATGTTGAAGAAGGTCTTATATACCTTGGGTTTTCCTTAAAACCCAACAATTATAGGAAGGAGGATCGAAGATAGTTATTTCCATAATCAATCAAAGGATATATTTTTTTTGCAATAGATGGATTTAAGG
>ML784821.1:1537806-1574865 GCA_009831015.1 Picea engelmannii
ATCTAACGATAGAGATTATGTTAGGGTTTTTTTCCCTAGAAGGCAACCCTCTTTTATGAGGGAAATGTATTGCAGCTATGGTTGATGGTGAATATTGTATTCTGAGATAGGAGATTGTGAGAGAAAGAAGAGGAAGTTACAGTGGGTTTGTTGTAGGTTGTATCCCTTCATATGTTGGATAATAATAAAGGAAGGACCTGGNAATTTCTCTGGTGGACATAGCCCACACTGGGTGAACCACGTAAATCTGTGTCTCTATTGTATTGTGTATCTTTTGTGTTTTGTTTTCGCATTTGTTTTATTTTATTGCTCCACGGTCTTGTTTTTCTAACAGGAAGATAGTGTGCATCAAAGTTGAAGTGGTCGATGCGCCTCTCGACTACAACCTTCTGTTAGGAAGGATTTGGACCTATGTTATGCATGCAGTGGTTGCCACAGTTTTTTGGGTCTTGTTGTTTCCGCATGAGGGTCGGATCGTATCGATTGATCATTTGTCCTTCCTTCGTTCTGACCCTTCATCGGGGGCATCCACAGTCCCGTTGATTGATAACCCTTAGCCTGGCATCGTCAACATAGGGGTTGGTTTGTGCCCACTGTTGATGGGTACTTTCGATTACCCACCTCCTTCTGGCGATGTCAAGATTATATCAGTTGCCCCTGACTAGCCTAGGGATGATATTTTTCAAGTCTCGTCATTTTGAATGACTTACTTTCACGATCTGTGGACTCTTCCTTCCCCATCAACCCTGATGGAAGGGACAGGGCATTCTGGCATGGCCATACTCTTGTCCATAGTAGAAGTTGCATACAGTATTGTCCAGCAAGCTTCTACCAACCCCGATCCAACTCCCGCATAGGAGTTAGATCCAATTCTCGATCCTATCTAGGCTCAATATTCCCTTGCCACTACAGATTATTTAGAATTTGTCTTGCCCTCTGACGAGGTGATTATAGAGGCATTAACTAGTCCGAATAGACCCTTGGATGATGTCCATCATAGATCTTATTTTCTCCCGGAGTTAAGAATAATAGAGGTAGGTTAATTTGTGTTCACTATGACTGGAGACAGGTCTTGTCCTGTTAATCCTCTAGCTACACACATAGTTTGCGTCGAGGGTAATATGGAAACTATTGTTGAAATGATACCTATTGACATCTCCAGAACCCCTGGCGTTGTGGAGAATGTTTTCGTTAGAGCGGATTGCTCCCCCGAAGATATTCAGATCTATACAGACTTATTTAAGGAATTTTGTGACGTTTTTGCCTGGTCTTACGAAGAAATTCCAAACATTGATCCAAGAATCGTCGAACATGAAATAACAACTTATCCTGATGCCAAGCCGGTCTGATAGAAGCTTCATCTGGTGAATCCTTGAAAAGCGACAACTTTTAAGGCTGAGGTGGAGAAACTGCTTAAAGTTGGTTTCATATACCCCGTACAATTGACACAATGGGTGTCAAATCCTATTTCGGTTAACAAAAACTAGGGTAAGATTCGAGTGTGCATGGACTTCCGTGACATGAACAAGGCCTATCCAAAGGATAATTTCCCCACCCCATCCATTGATCATATTTCCGATGAATGCGCAGGTTGTGAGATATTTTCATTCATGGATGGCTTTTCGAGATATAACCAGATTCAGATCAAACCCAAAGACCAACATAAAACATATTTTGTTTGTCCATGGGGAACATTTACCTATCGTAAGATGCCTTTGGGCCTGAAGAATGTTGGAGCCACTTTCCAGTGAGCCATGTCTTTTGCTTTCCATGATCTTAGAAATATAGTCGAGGCTTATCTCGATGATCTAGCATCACGCTCTCGGAAGAGATCTAATCATCCCACACACCTCCAACTAATATTTGAATGATGTCGCTACTATCAGATTCTCTTGAATCCCAGCAAGTGCAGTTTATGTGTGACGTCGGGTTGTCTTTTAGGTTTCATAGTTTCGACAATAGGGATCATGGTCGATCCTCTTAAGGTTGAGGCAATAGTTCAGTTGCCTCCCCCGTGCAAAGTCCCCTGGATTCAGAGCTTACAGGGGAAAGAAAACTTTCTTCGACATTTTATCGTAAACTATGCCGAGATCACTAAAGGGTTCATGCGTTTATTGAAAAAGGGAGTCCCTTTCTATTGGGACGAAGCCACTCAGCGCTCTTTTGAAACATTGAAACACGCCCTCACATATTCCCCTCTACTCCGGCCTCCCAATTATAATAAAGATTTCTTATTGTACTTGGTCATCGCAGAGTCGACCAACGGTATGGTCTTGGTTCAAGAGGATTATTTGCTCGAGGAGCATGTGATTTATTACCTAAGCCGAGACCTGGTTGGGTCGGAACTCAACTACTCCCATGTTGAGAAACTCGCATTGGTAGCAGTACATGCTATCCAACGGTTTCGTCATTATATCCTGCTTCGCAAGACCACTGTCGTTGTCATCGTGAATCCTTTTCAATATGTCTTGACACGACGCGTCATTGGCAAAAATACTAGTAGATGGATTGTAATCCTCCAGGAATTTGACTTGGATTTTGCTTCCACGAAATCCAAAAATTCATTGGTCTTTGCAGAACTCATTTCGGATAATCAAGTGATATTACGCCCGAAGAATCTCCTATTAAAAGAGATCTCTTTCTTATCACATCTTCTGACCCCTAGTATGGAGATATACTAGTCTATCTCCAAACTTTGAAGTTCCCTACTTCTGCTTCTCGCGACAAGCGTCGACGAATTCGCCATCAGACACGAAACTATCTCATACTCTATGACACTTTGTATTGTCGAGGTGTAGATTTCATTCTTCGTCAGTGCCTTATACACGAGGAAGCGGAACTCATTCTTAACGACTGGCACACTGGAGCATGTGGTGGTCATTTGTCTAGGTTGGAAACAGCCTAAAAGATTCTACGAGCCGGTTACTTTTGGACTACATTAATCAAGGATTGCGTCGAGTCGCTCAAGAAGTGCCACCCATGTCAGATCTTCTCTTGAAAGATGAGGGCACACCCTGCTCCCATGTTTCTCGTCATTGTTGTTGGTCTTTTCACCAAGTGGGCGATTGATTTTACCACATGCCACACAGCTTAAGCCAGGGGGCATTGTTATATCATCGTAGCGGTAGACTACTTCACAAAGTGGGTCGAGGCTATGCCAACATTTAACAACGATGGTGAAACAACAGCTCTTTTCATTTTTAACCAAATAGTAGCAAGGTTTGGCATCCCGAAGGAGATTGTCACTGACCATGGCAGTCACTTTCAGAAAAAAAAGATGACCGAGTTAACATCAAAACTTGGGTTGAGGAAAGAGTATTCATCACCCTACTACCCACAAGCAAATGGTTGGGTGGAGGTTGTGAACAAGTCCCTCAAGACTATTCTACAGCGAACGATTGATTCTGCCAAGTCAAATTGGCATTTGATGTTGTACTCAACATATGGACCTACCGAATATCTGTAAAGACTGCCATCGGTTTCTCACCTTTTCAACTCGTTTATGGGTTGGAAGCAGTCTTGCCTATAGAGTTCCAGATCCTGTCTTTAAAGTTGGTAGTAGATTTATTGCCAGACACTTCACCACTTGAGAAACGGCTATTATATCTCGAGCAGCTTGATGAGCAACGTCGTGATGCAGCCTCGACCAATGAGGCTCACAAGCAACGAGTCAAGTGTCAATATGATCAGTTCATCCGTTCTCAGATTTTCTCCGAAGGCGACCTTGTCCTGTTCTACGACCAAGATAAGGATCCCCTGGGGGCATGCAAGTTCAAACCCATGTGGTTCGGACCTTTCATCATGAAAGAGGTCTTAAAGAAGGGTGTTTATCGTCTGGTTGAATTTGAGGGAAATGCTTTGGCGAAGCCTAGAAATGGGCTCTACCTCAAGAAGTATTACTCGTAGGTTGGTCGTCTGAGTGACTTCTTGTACATATGTATAATTCTTATACAGTTGTTTTTGTCTTTTTATTTTATGGACGTGTTGTTATTTATGCCATGTTTTTCACTATGGTAGATGTCAAGAGAATCGGAGGTATTCGTTGGATTCGCGGATGGTGCTAGCTAACACACTCGGAGGCTTGCTTCCGCAGATTGGGTGATTTTCACGCCTCAAGGTCGGTTGTTATCCTCTGGAGGTATCTGTCTAGGTGAGGCCACAAACAATGTCGTCGAGTACAGCGCAGTAATAGAGTTTCTTCGTGATGCTTTGTCGCATGGTATCTCTTACCTCCAGGTCTATTTAGATGCTCAGTTGGTTGTGTCCTAGTTAAATGGGGTTTACCGCATTTTTGATCTTACTTTACACCCACACTTCCTTAGGGTACGTCTCTTAGAATGTCACTTTGATTACATTACGTATATCCATGTTCCTAGGAGATTAAATCAAATGACAGATACTCTAGCTAATTAAGTATTAGATTGGCATTTTGCACACACATAAAAAGAAGCACACACATACACATGTACATACATTTGCAAAGAAATGTGATCCATAAGAGATCAAGATGTAAATATATATATATATCAAAAAGTCTCAAAGTACATAGGTGGGCACGAACGCCTCAAAAGTAATATCCAATATACATCACAGGTCTTATGCCCTCAAAAATATAAAAAAAGAGTGCCCTCGACACATTAATAGTCCATCCTATCTAATCTCGGGGCATGTTGGCCCTGCTGTAGTGAAAACCAATGTTTGCCAAACGTCGAAAGAGTTGGACCCATGTCTGTGGCACCCCAACCACATGAGGTTCCATAGATGGTGGGAGATCCTCGATCTCGTCCATGGGAACTGCACGAGTGAGCGCGGTGAGGTTTCACTCCACCCGTCTCAATACTCTCTCAGCCTCTCTGGATGGAGGTCCCCCTGCGGCTGCTGGTCCGCTGGCTACTGCTAGTACTACCTTTGGTCGAGGACATCTCCTGGTCCTCGAGAATTCTATCGGACGCACTGGTCCCACGTCTGTACATAACAGATACATAGTTGTTAGATACTTTGATTCACATAAAAATGATATATATAAAAAAGAAACTAAAAATTAAATAACTTTAAAAATACACTTACCTATCTCTCCTCACTCCTCTCCAGGACATACGGACATGTTTGGATCCCTAGAAAATTTGATTCCAACATAGGGGTAGTCCTCTATCATTAGAATTTGTCGTGCCCACCAGTCGAATAATTTATCATCGAAGGCCTCTATGGTCCTTCCTCCCCCCTGTCGTGGAAGCAATGTTGCCCACCTACACACTGCTGGGAAGGAGTCCACATGCCCATGTATTGTCTCTCACGTACTCAAGTTGGGTACCCTCTCAAAGAATAATGAGCACAAAATGGTACCGAACCCGAAGTTCTTGTTACTCCGCCCTTGGCACTCTGTGAGTTGCCTCTTCATGCAGTCAAGCATGGTCGTAATCCAGTCAAATACTTGTGCGTTTAGGCACTACATTGCACAATACATGTGCGCCCAGGAGGCTTGGTGTAAGGCCATGGATCCAGTGATCCACCCAATAAGAAAAAAAATCACCTTCAGTGATAGGTTGGTGATCTTGTGGATGGGCACTTGAGAAACTACTTTCTCAGTTCCGGCCTCGCAATGCATTCTGATGAGTTCGGCGATGTTGAGGGGCCCAGGGGGAAATGTACGCAGGTTGACTGGTTCCCCTCTCCTCGAGAGGCCAATCAAGAAATATATGTCCTCAGTCATTGGAGTCAACGATTTCCCCTCAAGCATAAATGCCTCTGCGTCAGGATGCCAATAATCCACCAAGGCATTCAGCAGCCTGGGTTGTGCCCTCATGAACGGACACCGGTAGAATTTCCATAACCCGCATTGTTTCAATGTGGCGATAGTAGAAGGGTCCTCATCGACCAAGATATTGATCTCCTCATGTTCCCTCTCCCTCCAATGGACATACATCCTGTTACATGACAAGTTCAAGGGGGAGTTAACTCTTGCACATTTTATTTTTCAATGCTTTTGAGGGTGTACGCGGGTTTTTTTGGACATAGTCGCGTACATCCACGAGAATATTATTTTCTACCCGCGGATGTACAAGGGTTTTCCTTTGACAGTCCGTGTACACGTAGGGCCACCCTTTTTTAGGAGGGCATGCCCCCTCAAAAACTAAAATCTATGAAAAATTGAAGTATTGAAATGCAAGAGGGACACGTTTATACTTACTTTCTCTGAGCGGAAGTTCATTTCATCCTCTGAAGCTCATAGAATCAACTCTTTTAGAAAAGGGGTCTTTTTTCACCTTCTGGTTAATTTTCAAATTGCAATGGTGAAAATGAGTTGTCAGCTTCTATTTATAGAATTTTTTGGCCGTTTTTGCCACTTTTTTGAACCCTTGTGTCATTTTTTCTGGCTTGAAAATCATTTAATATGGTTCTTGATTTTTTTATTGGATGTCACGATGCACTTTTCTTTTGGTTTGGTAACTTTTTGGGAGATGGGTCATTTTTTAAAGGCCCTTTGGTAAAAGTCGTTTTTTCCAACTTTTTGTATATAAGTTAGGATTCCACCTCAACTTTCTGCATCTCGTTGTCTTTTTTCTCTTTACCATAGGATCGATCCCACCGAAGTGCGACACGGAACCATCATTACTGCTTTAGAAGTGTCATAATTAGCTGGTAGAGCCTACCTTTACATGGATGTCCTAGGTAGATCCTTATTGCATTTTTGGCATCCATGTTGTCTCCTACGACTTTAGGCTCGGGAGTCCTTTTTAATCCTATCATGATTACGAGATTGAGCCTCATTCGTCTGATGCACCATCACCTTTGGCCTCACCCTTAGGACTCCCAAAATGAGCATGTTTTGTTGTATTTCAAGCTCACTTTGAAATCTGAAAGAAACATCCCACGAAACTACATTTATGCTTTTCAATCTTGTCCGGATTAACTGAGAAAAGTAACCTATTGGAGTCTTCTTTAAGCCCTTTTCAGACTCTCGAAACATGAAAAGATTGTTGAGCGATCTTGTTGTCCTTCATGCTCGCCAAACTAAAACTGGAAGGCACGTCTGTCCAGCGGTAGTTTACCCCTTTTTCGGTCCGTATGGTCAATTTTATGAACAAAGGTATACTCTAGGAACTTCGGTTCGCTAGAAGAGTATTCTCAGGTATAAGTTTAACCCCTTTCGGGCCTAAGGGACTAAATTTACGAAAAAGGAACCCCCACAGAGTCCACAGTTAAGCTCTTTTCAAACTCCCTAAAACTGAAAAGATCATCGAGTGACCTTGTTTTTTCACACTCGTCAAACAGGTCCAGAAAAACATCCCACACAGAGTCCATAGTTAAGCTCTTTTCAGACTCCTTAAAATTCAAAAGATCGTCGAGTGACCTTGTTCTTTCACACTCGTTAAATTGGTCCAGAAAAACATCTATTGGCATGAGTTTACCCCTTTTTCCGACTTGTAGATTATAGAGGGAAAAGGTACACCTTGGGAGATTCGTCTCACCGAGAGAGTTCTCCTAAGTAAATTTTATACTTTTTCAATCTAAGGGGACTAAATCCAGAAAAAGGTTGTGAGTCCATAGTTAAGCTCTTTTCAGACTCCTTAAAAATGAAAAGATTGTCGAGTGATCTTGTCTTTGTCACACTCATTAAAATGGTTTTCAATAGACATCTTTTTGGTGCTAGTTTACCCCTTTTTCGAACCAACTAGACTATTTTTGAAAAAGGTACCCCAGTGGAGTCTTCTTTTACATTTTTTCAGACTCTCTAAATGTGAAAAACTACCAATATTACCTTCTATGGGCTCGTTAAAATTACATTGAAGGGGGTTTTCATTGTGTCTTATTAATCCCATTTGCATCTCTGTGTTTTTGGCCTAATTTCGGCTCCATGTTGCTCTCAATTGACCCTTTGAAGCATGCCTTATATGCAAGCCTTGTAGCACTTTGCCTCTGCGTCTTGACACCTTGACCCATGGAGGAATTTTCCCAAGTGTCCTTTTCCTGCACATGTCTCCTTGCTCTGAGCATTAGTGTGTTCCTTGCGCTGGGAACTAGTATGCTTGTGACACATGTTCCTCCTTTGTAACGTAGCATTCTTTTATTCTTTTTCAAGCTCTTTAAAAAATTGAAAAAGACAAAAAAAAAATTAAAAAAAAATAAAAAACCCAAAAAGAGGACGGGAAATATATATTCTTTTTTGGCAACATAATGAGTCACCTTTGGACAAATCACATCCTTTCGTTTGTTCGTCAAGCTTTGGGATCTAATATGACCTCAGGAAGTTGTTCTCGTTACATAGAGTTGTGTCCTCCTCCATTTGGTTATTCTTCCAAACACATGGAGAGTTTGTGTTGCCTCCTGCGTCATGAAATTATGTCAATGTCATGTTTCCTGAGTCTGATCATCTATCATGCTATTGTCCAA
The DNA here is from genome assembly GCA_009831015.1 of Picea engelmannii. Lineage (NCBI taxonomy): Eukaryota > Viridiplantae > Streptophyta > Pinopsida > Pinales > Pinaceae > Picea > Picea engelmannii. The sequence goes on from ML784821.1 coordinate 1,546,198, forward strand.
GGGAAGTTTCACCCAACCTGATTCATCCCTTCTGCAGTTTGTCTCTTGACCTCATGCCCGACCATCCTAAAAAGTCCAATCAAGTCCTTGTTCAAAATCAATGAAGTTAGTTGCTTGATCATCAATATCCTCTTGTATTTTCTCGACGAGCCATCGAAGACCTCTAGGTAGTGAATTCATAAAGTCACATTGTGCTCCTACCCGAGTTTTGAATATTTTGAGGTTGTTGCTTGAGCTCTAAAGACCTCATATCCAGCCATCGGGCGTTATTGGCTTCTTGAAGATGGATACTATACTTGTATATCTTTGATTTTGAGATGTAGATCTGTTGTGTATTGCTCGCGGAGACACTTTATATATTTATATGACATAGATCTGCAGTGTATTTGATTGGCATCCATGATTTATTTCATCCCGATCATGGGTATGCCCACCTCGGAGAGACAATTGTTATTTTTGCAAATGGCACCTCTCAAACTCTGGTCTCAGACTCACTCCTTTCGTACATTGGTGAAGATTTGTAATGTATTTCGGCCATCAGATGCTCCTCTGACCTCACACATTAGGAGGCATCTATTATAACCTTAAATTGCTTTACATATGCATACCTAGCCTTTGGCCCTCTTACTTGTTATTTTTTCCAAGCCATCACTAAGTTGCTCTTATTAAAAACCCTATTTTTGAAAATGTACGTGCTCTGCACCATTACTGTCCACGTATGTACACTTGTTGCACCACTACAACCCATGTATGTATACTAGTTGCACCACTACAGCCCGCGTATACTCGCAAAAGTTGCAAAAAATAAAAAGTTGCAAGGAATTCATTGAGATTACGGGCTATTAGGTAGTTTCCCAACTGATCCATCACCTATAGCATGTCACCCAACTGAATAACCATCCTTTTGTCATATAAAAAGAGGTTTTGGGGTCTCATTCCACATCCAGACATAAGAACAGTGAAACTCTGCCCGTTTCACATCCCCTCCTTGCCCCAAGAAATTGCAGCCATCTTGTGAGAATTGCCTCAGAATTCCCTAATTTGCCCTTTTTCCTCCATCATAAACCCATTTCATTTCCCTAGAGGGAGGTTGAGAGGAGAAAGATACCTGTCGGCGCACTTGGAGCTTGGTGAAGAGGATCCTAGACTAGGTTCGTGGAGCAGTAGTCGACCTTGTTGTAAGTGATCATTATATTATCAATAAAAGAAGTATTGTTCCTGTCCCAAATTATGGAGTGTTGAATGTTTCCATTTGATTTATGTTTTTATTCTAACGTCTAACCCTTATTGATATATGAAATGCATGTTTGTATTTTTTTGTTTATATGTTTGTGATTGCAGGTTAGCCTTCGGAGGAGGCTTGCAATCAGTGAAGGTATCAAGCGTGAGAGGATCGTCACTGGATGTGAAGTAAAGGTACAGTTACCTAATCCTTCTCATTTTTCTTTTTCATGTATGAGTCTAGGATATGTTTGGGGTAGTTAGAGAAGTAGGAGACTTTTAAACAGTTATTGATCTGCCTACATTGTAAACCCTGGTGTATCCATAGGGGGGTCTTCCCTGCTAGCATCTTCGTACACCTTTTTGAGTAAAGAATACCTATTAAAATCAACCAACGCGCTAATAAAATCAATCCGACATTTTTTTATTTACAACACACCAATAGTAGTCTAAGGATAGGGCCTTTGGATTAGGGTGAAGTGAGTTAATTATCCAAGGCTACTAAACAAGGTTGTAGAACACTAAAGACTGACAAAATCGAATTGTCGTATAGGCATGGCTGGGAACCCCCTCTAACATAGGGGATAAACATGAGGTCACATGTGGAAGAGTAGCAGAGATTACCCCTCCAAAGATTAACCAATCGTAGTTGAAAGAGTGTATATTGGGGGTTTTTCTTGAGTGTTACCGTTTCATTTGGTCTCGGTGCTTCGTGAATCTAAAATTCGTTTGAGGGCCTTAGGAGTATAACTACTCCACTTGTTTTCAGTCCTCTGGAAGAGCTTTGGACTTTGTTATTCTTCTCATACGTTCGGTCCTGACTGTTGATTGTACCCCCTAGAGGCTGACTGTGAGTTGGTAACCCTAGTAACCTTTCCTAGGTATCTACAGAGGTGACTGTGGGGGGTTTCCCATGTACCTGGCACAGATGTTGTATCACACTTTCAGTACCCTTGGCAGGTGATCCCGCAAAGTGAGGGTTGCCTGCACCGAGAAGGGCTTTTATGTGGAGTTTGGGGTAATTGTTTCTCATTTCTTCATTGACGGCCTCATCTCCTATCTCTAGAAGATACTTACTTATTTTTTTCCCTATCACAAGGGATTTTTTTGCCTGCTCTCATCTTATAGGGACTTTGGTAGTGTGTGCTTTTTAATTTAGCGACCTTGGGTTAAGTATGTGTCTATGGAAACATTTCTCGGGACTACCAACCAAGGAACCCCTTTTCACGGGGAACCTTTATTTTTCCTTGTTTTGGAAACGTTGGTCCTCCCTATATTGTTACATTGAATCTTCCTGGATTCACCATAGGGTTACCGGCATGGTGGTTTTCCACTCTGGTTATCCCAAATGTTCATACTTCTTTGAATGCAATCCCTCCACCCCAAGAACATCAACCTTGTGTTGACCCTTTTCCTTCTTCACTCGTTGCATCTTCTTCCCTTTCTTCTTCTTCACCTAGTGAAAGTATTAATGCTAGTAACCAGGAGGCTCAAAATAAGAAGAAAAGGAAGAACAAGAAGAAGAAAAATAAACAACAGGGAAATCAACTGGCCATTGATAATGATATTGGGAATGTTGATGATATTGACAAGTCTACCAACACACATCGCAAGCCAAAATTCCCATGCAGGCTTTGTAAGGGTGACCACCTTCTTAAATATTTCACTGGTATTCCCAAGGTTTTAGAAGTGTGTTCTTAGGGTTCTCAACAACCCATGTTTCCAACCACTGTAGGTCATGTTGGTGACAACCCATCAACCAATAATCATCAGTTTGGGAGAAAAAATGGTCAAGTCAAGATCCCTTGCTGGTTATGCGAGGAAATGCACCACACTTACCTTTTCCCTCGCATGGATGAAGCTTTGAAATTGTTGGAAGACATTGTTGTTTCCAAAAAACAACCTCCAACTGCTTCCCATGAACCTTCTCCCATCCAACCATTGGTTGATGAAGTGTTCGGTATGATTCCATCATCGGTTGATCCTGCTCTCCCCTTGGAGAGTGAAGTTAATAAAGTGGTCAGTCCAATACAATCCTCGATCGATCCCACTCTTCCCTTAGAGAGTGAAGTGGATACCACCCAGGTCTTTCTTGCACTTCAGATTCCTCCAAACAAGTGGGCATTTCATCTATTGCAATAGAGCCCCCTCCAAATATTAAGGTCATTTCCTTTTATTGGAATAGTCTTACAGAGCCTTTCCTTCCTTCCTACCTACCTTTCCAAATTATCATACAGGCTTGTGATAAGATCACGGTACATGGCACTATTATTGATGAAGGTGCTTCTGATAGCATTCTATCCTAAACTGCTTGGAAAGCTATGGGTTCCCCTCAGCTTGTGTCAATGACCCATCATCTATGGGATTTTAATAGAAGACCTAGAGATCCTTTCTCAACTGCCCATCATCTTAGGAGGGAAAACTATATGTGTTGAAGTTATGATAGTCCACAGCCCCTTGGACTTTAATTTTCTCCTTGGGATGGACTATGTTTACACTATGAAAGGTGTCGTGTCCACACTCTTTCGAGTGATACATTTCCATCATATTGGAAACATTGTGACCATTGACCAGCTTTCATTCATTGGTCTTGATCTGACTGTTAAATATTTGACTCCCCTAAATGTTCCTTATATGCAAATGATATCCCACACACCATAGGTTAATTATGTGGCATCATGTCGCATGCGTTCAACTCCATATGAGAAGGAGCGTCTCTCTGTATGCTCATCTTCTTTAGACTTAGATCTGGTAGTTGACATGGTGAACCTATCAATAGGGGATTTGGAGCCCATTATTCCCCTCATTACCTCTACTGAGTCCCTTAACGTGTATTCCTTCTTGAGCGTTGTTCTTTCGTATGATGAAGACCTTTTGGAAGCCATGGTCAAGGGTTTTGAGAAAAGTTCTCGTTTTTGTGTCAAGATCGTTAAAAAATGAAACAGAGAATTTCGAACAAAGTTCTTGTTTCTATGTCAAGATCATTAAAAAATGAAACAGAGGATTACGAGCATAGTTATTTTCCTGTGTCAAGCTCGTTAAAAAATGAAACAAACGGTCATGAGCATAGTTCCCTTTCTGTGTCAAGCTCATTAAAAAATGAAATGGATACCCATGCGCATGGTTCATTGTCTGTGTCAACCTCGTTAGAAAATGAAATAGACTGCCCTTCCAATTAAGTTGAGTCTTCCACTAGATCTTGTATCTAAACCTTCATTTCATCTCCCTGTGTCAGTTGATCCTCTTTCTTCCTCCCTCTCTGGTGAACCTATTCCCATTCATAGCTAGGAGTTGTTTCGGGTGCAGAAGAAGAGTCGATGGATGAAACAAAGCTTGGGGGGGCATGTCTCTAGCCTTTGGGCATCATTTTGGAGTTAAGCCACTTATCTCTGTTGATTGTGCTGGGGGGAAAGTACCAACCTCTGGACATCATGTTGGGAAGAAAACCTGCTAATGGGTATCACTTCAAGCACAATTTTACTTTATGTTTCAAGCTCATATAAAAATGAAACGGACACCCCAAGCATAGTTTTTATTTGTTTCAAGCTTGTGTAAAAATGAAACATACCCCAAGCATAGTTTTTCTTTGTTTCAAGCTTGTGTAAAAATGAAACCTACCCGAAGCATAGCTTTTCTCTGTTTCAAGCTTATGTAAAAATGAAACCTACCCCGAGCATTGTTTCATTCTCTCTTGAAAGCTCTTTAAAAAATGAAACAGAAAACCATGAGCTTAGTCTTTGTTCTTTCTCGTGCTCGTAAATACATGAGAATAGGTTACCGAGCACATTTTTATCAATTTTTTGAGCTCGTAAAAATATATGAAAAAGGAACTCTTTGGAGTACAATCAAGCATATTTTCATCACTTTTTTGGGCTCGTAAAAACTATATGAAAAAGGAACTCTTTGGAGTCTTTGTTAAGCTCTTTTCAGACTCCCTAAACATGAAAAGATTGTCGAGTGAGCTTGTTTCCTTTCACACTCGTTAAAAGGTTTGAAAGGGCATCTATTTGGTATAATTTTAACCCTTTTTTGGACTGGATAGACTAATTATGAAAAAGGAACCCTCTAGTCAACCTCAACTAGAAGAGTTCTCCCTTGTATTGTTTTACACTTTTTTTGGGCTTGGGGCACTAAATTTACAAAAAATAAAACCCTTGGAGTCGTCTTTAAGATCTTTTTAGACCCTCTAAACATAAAAATACCACCGAGCTTTCCTTCTTTGGGCTCATGAAATTATGCATTGAAGGACCCATATGGGACCAAACCCCTTCTTATTCTGGTTCATTAAACATGCGACAAGGGACTCATCGAAGATGTACTACACCGAGCATATGTTATCCTCCTCAAGCTCGTTAAAAAACAAATAGGTACTCGCCAAGGATGGAAGGGGAAAAATTGAAGGAAGTGGGTCAAGTTTTGGAAAGCATTATGGTAGTTGTTTGTTGTCGCCCTTGAACATGGCACATGTTTGCGTCTCATCTTACAATTGGGTAATCTACTTGTATCTGAGTCATACCAATTATATGTGTCATTATACTTTTTCGTTCCAGTCAAAGAGTGCTATGATTATCATCACATTATGTTCTTACTACTCATCGAGTCAATTCTACCAAGTCATTTGTTGTGCCTCGCAATGTTCAAGGGAAGTTTCACTTCAAACCAACCACTTTGCAGTATTACCAACTTTCATCCTTGTGTTAGTCCATGCTCATTTGATCTATCATCTTACATCACTTTCATGTGTCAGTTACACGTCGATGATGGGGGAAACATCATGGCCCTCCTTTGGCGAGTCTTTTCTTGTCGACTCCAACACATTATCCTAGAATTATACTTAGAAACCAGTTAGTACCTTGGAGCTTGCATGCCTCATTGGCAGGTTTCCTCACTTTCGACGATAGTTTTACATCATTACCCTTTGATCGAATGATTCCATGAATGTTCGACTTCAAGTCATTTATTCACATTCGTTGGAATGTACTACGGTATCTTGGGAGTCATTTTTATCATTCGTGATTTCCCTTGCACTTGTTAACAATATACATCAATGACCGATAATCAAGTGGTTTCTACCATGTTCGACATCAGGACATATATTCACGTGGGTAGAATAGTATTGTTTTGGGATCGGGAGATCATTGGAGATCATTTGAGTATGCAGTATATTCCAGTATAACCACCATATTGGAAATCTCACTTATGTATATGTTGTCACATAGATCCACTTTGTATTGGTATGTGGCTATGTTTTTGTCATATCGTAGCTCCATTGTGTATTCTTTCGTGGCTACGATCAGATCATGTCATGGAGGTATGGATCCACATTGTATCTTTGGTGGCTATACCCTTAGTCAATATTTTCATGGATCCATAGTGTATTGGTTGGCGACCATGCTTTGAGGCAATTTATTTCGAGCATAAGTATTATTGCCTTGGGGATGATACATATATACTATTTGATGTTTGTTTGTAGCTTACGTCAAAATATCCTACTCTAGCGCCCTTGTATTAATATTTTTTTAAAGTGTTTCAACCATCAGCTTCTCCTCTGACCTCACACTTTAGGGGGCATCTATTACACACCTAAATGCCACACCACCAAATGTCGCACTTAAGTGTCGTAAGTGTCGTATGCAACTTACTTAGTGTCGCATGCAATTTATCAAGTGTCGTATACACCTTACTAAGTGTTGCGTGCATTTTATTAAGTGTCACAACTTTGACACCATAGAAGAACAATTGTCACAATCCCTAGTCATTGTGGAGGAGAGAAACTCATCATGAGAAGGTCAAAACAATGCCTTTTACCTTAGGATTTTGACCATTTTTGAAGGTCAATGCTCCCATGCCCGTGTATAGGGAACATTGAACTCTTATCAATGCTCCCCTTCCCTTTATAGGGAACGTTGTAAACTCCATGTGCTCAGTTTTGGGGGAGCGTTGAAGTGGTTAGAGGGAGTTATGGTTGTCCCACCTTATTCTAAGGGTTAGTTCCAAGAAGATGAAGTCAAGGATTCAAGTCATGCCTTATGTCTCCATCTTAAGTAAACTCAATATCCATGAGATAAGATAAATCTCAACTTATGGAGCAAAATCCTCAACCATTTCCTAAAATTCTTCATGGTGGTTAAGCCTCCAAACTCCTATATAATGAGCACATTCCAAGGTGAAAAGAGAGGAGAATCCATGAGAGCATAATAATTATGATCTTGAATGCTTGATAGGAAAGCTTGGAGAAGATTTTGCAACATCGACGTTGGATTGTAATTGCTTCACTATGCCTTTCTATTAATGCATAACTTGGCCTATTCCCTTCATGTTTTGTGACACTTGTCACATGCATGTCTATTGTTGTTAAAATCATCATAAATAGATTTATTGTCATCTAACAATATAGAGTAGAATAAAGGAGAATCATCTTTATTCATTGTAGGTTCTATCTCACGTCTAGGAGCTTGGTCAACAAGGTCAAAAGTTGGAGCAGCGAGGACAACCATCATAAAAAGGTATGTCATCCATGTATTTCATGTTACTTTGATTGTTGAAGTAGGTCTAAGGGGAAGTTAGTCTCTATTTGTTTTCTTTTGTATTTGGCTCAAAGAAGGGGTCTTGATCCGAAGGGGGGTTTCACCTGTCTGCAACGGAACTTTACCACAACACGGTATTACTCAAAGAGGTACCAACATAGGTTACAAGGGTGTCCAAAGAAGTGACTCCACTTGCATTTTTTGCGTGTATTCTTCCCCAATTGTAGTTTTACTTGCTCAACGTCATATATTTGTGTTATTTAAAGATGTTAGAACATGTCTCTAGCCTAAAAAATTTCAAAATCCAAGCATAAATAACTTACTTTCCGATGGAGGTGCTTTATGTGGTAAGGATTTTAAGGAGACAAATTTGAAATGACCACAAATCCCTCAAAATTGATCGAAATATCTATTATGACCCCAATTATGAAATATCGTTGATACTATGCATCTAATAGCACTAGTTTGGTAGAAATATGGGCACTCTATCAAAAGATATATAGTTTACAATATGCATGACCATCACTGGAAAAACCCCAAAATAGTTGATTTTAAATTATCAATATCTTCACTTTTTGGATTCCATTTTTTATCCAGATTATGTTGAGAACGAAATGAGATACAAATGAAAATATAGCAGAGAACACATAAACATAGTGAAACCCAACTTCTATTAATAGATAATATAATATTGTAGAACACAAACTGACTAGAATGGTGGTAGTTTATCTATGAAGAGAAAGAGATGTCAACTACGCTCATTCGCAATAAGAATTACATCATAGTCCATTGCATGCTGAAAGGACCTCCTTCACCTCGATTATACATGAGCGAGTGAGAGGAGAATAATTTCCATGATGCATATGGGATAAATTGGTCTAAGTTTACAAAATTCCATAGGCATGTAAAACACTAGGACTTCCCGAGAGGTCACCCATCATTATTACTCTAGCCCAAGCACACTTAATTGTATATTTATAATGGGATATGGTGCATTAATGTTATAGACATTACATGATGGTTGTAATTAGAAAATGGAGATGGAATTACATTACATTCCCCATCAAAAGGGTGAATATTATGGTTTATGAAAACGACAGGCTCGGAAACATTGATTCATTGGAAAAGGTGGATGGCTACCGAGATACACCTAGATCAATCCTCCTCCCTTAGGAAGCAATGGTCCCCATTGTGTCAACTTCCCTCATAAACGTTTGTTGAATCTGAACCTGGGTGAGCCACTTGCCTTGCTAAAGTAGTTGTCGTGCTTGTACTTGGCATCAGCTTATTTAAGGATGTCATGAACATGTTGTTGGAGGTGTTGGATCCATTCATGAATATGCCTGCATGATTTGGCTACATGATTTGCCTTGGTATGAGTCTAGGAGGACTCTGTCAGTGAAGTTGCAGCAAGAAGATTTATATTAATGTGGGTTAATTGTTGGAACCCCAAGCACACATGAAAAGGATCATGGGCAATAGAGTTATGAAGGGCTCTATTATAGCTATGTTGAACATATCGAAGACTCTCATTTTTTGGAAGGGAGCATCTATAGATTGGACCATTAGGTAAGGGAGCACTAGGCACCAAGTCAATGGAATGATCGACTTGGCAGTGTAGAGGCACCCCCATAGGTGAAAAACTACCTTTGTTCTTCTCTACGATATTTCCAAATTGATTCAGTTGTATAGAAAGGTCCTTGGTTGAGGTTGTGGTGGTCGTAGTGACCTTCTGTTCACCTTCTGACCAAATCATGAAGAGGGAAAAAATTGTTGTCTGAGAGATTACTTTGCAGCATTGTTTTTCCGACATCAATGAAATGGAAGTAGTCATAACTACCTCTGGTATCCTGTAGAGATGACCCCCCAGAGTAACAATGACACTACGAAGTCAAGACTCATAAACAACATGATGTTTCCACATATATGGTTGACCTAAAAGAACAACACAAACTTCAAGTGGGGAAACATCACACACTGCCTCATCTTTGAAGGGCTTGATGTCATAGGACAAGCAACACTATTGGTTGACGTGAAGGTATCATCCATGGCTCAACCAACCAATGGTCTATGGGTGGGATGTCGCAGCATTGGCAACTTCAATATCTTGATGACCTCGGTCAACATCAAGTTCTTCTGGCTCCCGCTGTAAACAATGAGATGTAGTGGGGTCCCCTTCACTCATATATATATGACTGGAAGAGGTGCTCCCCCTCCTCAAGCTCCTCTAACTCGTCTAATTCGATCTTTTTTGTTGTGATGGTAACACCAGGTTCTGCATCGATGATCCACTTTACCTATTCTAAATCAGGTTCTAAGTCAGGGTTTGACTTTTTTTTCTTTAAGCTCAACCAACAATGATTGTTTTGAGCGACATTCATCAGTTTTGTGCCAGGAGATTTTGTAGAACTCACACCACTTTCTAGTGTCCTTCTTCATCTTTTGGTTACCCTTATTTTCCTACGGCTTGGACCGACTGTCTTGAGGTTGGCCTTCCTTTCTCTGTCCCTTGTTTTGTGAGTAGGGACACCTTTTCCATGCTTTTGTTGTTGTGGATTTGCATAATCTAACTCTCGCTTATTTCGCTGCTTAAATTTCTTCTCAATTTTGATAGCATATGTATTGTCCAAGAAATCCATCTCTATTTGGATGTACTTGTGTAGGCCAATATATACTTCAGAACCAAGTATCTCTCGAAATATTGAATACCCACCTTTGAGCACATGGTATGGAATATGTTGGTTACTCTAGCATTGTCCGGTATCTCTCCTAGCGCAGAGTCATCCATCTCATATATTGCTCATCATAACTTCCAACATGGTAGAACTCCTCCTTGAGGGCATCCACAAAGGCTACCTAAGTAGGTTCTCTCCCGAACAACATAGATTCATTTGCAGTGTGCCTCTCCCGGAAACCTTCCCACCAAGATTTGACATGGGGACGACATTTAAGGAGTGCAAAGGTGATTTTTTCATCATCGAATTTTTTTTGGATAGAGTAATAACCTTCTAGTAGATTCAACCATTTCTCTAGAGCATTTGGATCTATACGGACTTCAAATAAGGGGATATCAAAATTAACTTGTACCTTGAAGGGTGTCATACCTCCAAAATGGTTGCTTGTCGAAAATGCCTCGACTGCCATTGGTAGTCATCGAAGGATCTAATCGAAGTTGTCCATCATCTTGTTCCTCTGTCGCATGAGGGCTTCCTCGAGCGACGTCTTGAAAGGATCTCCTACTTTATCATCTCTTTTTTCTTCCACCATGGGAGGTCGCTTGGTCCAGCAGGAGCAGTCGTCCCCAAGAGAAACTAGATCGAGACCCAACTCTCTATACCCTGACCTTGTTGAGGACATGCACCAAGAAATAACAAGGAGAAGACTAATTTGATACCATTGATCCGGATTATATTGAGAGAAAAACAAGATACAAATGAAAATATAGCAAATAACACATAAATATAGTGAGACCCAACTTCTATTGATGAATAATAGAATATTATAGAACACAAATTAACTAGAATGGTGGTAGCTTATCTCTGAAGAAAAAGAGATGCCAGATACACTCGTTCACAATAAGCATTACATCACTCTCCATTGCATTCTCAAAGGACCTGCTTCACCTCGATTATATATGAGAGAGTGAGAGAAGAATAATTCCCATAATTCATGTGGGATAAATTGGTCTAAGTTTACACAATTCCAAAAGCATGAAAAACACTAGGACTTCCCGAGAGGTCACCCATCCCAGTGCTACTCTAGCCCAAGCAGACTTAAYTGCAGAGTTCTAATGGTATCCAATGCATTAACACTATAGACATTACATGATGGTTGTAATTAACAAATGGAGATGGAATTACATTACATTCCCCATCAAAAGGGTGAATWTCATGGTTTATCAAAACCATGAGCTTGAAAATGTTGATTTAGTGGAAAAGGTGGATGGCCACTGAGATCCACCTAGATTAATTTGGAATGATTTTTTTTCTAACTTGGTTATTTTTTTAAGATGAACTCAAATATTCCACYAGTTTCTTCATTTTATGCACACAAAATTTCTGAAATGGATTTGAATTATCATTGTTGTATTTTTCCCTTGAAAATGTGTAGAGAAGAAAAAGGAAAAAAAATTATACCACTTGTTTCCCAAGAAAGAGCTCTAGTACCACTTGTAGTGATCCTTAACCCTTGAAATTGAATCATTTACAATATATGATCCAGATTATTTTGAGAACAACATGAAGGCATAAATATAACCGAGATATAACAATGAAATACACATAAATATAGAAGAGAACACAAAAATACAGTGAAACCCAACTTCTATTACTAAATAAGATAGAAAAACACTGTAGAACACAAACTGGAAAAATGGAGTAGCTTATCTCTAAAAAGAAAGAGATGTTGGATACACTTCATTCACAAGAAGCTTTACATCACACTCCATTGCATGCTTAAAGGGGCTCCTTCACCTCAATTATATTAGAGAGTGAGAGGAGAACAATTCTCATGATGCATGTGGGATAAATTGGACTAAGTTTATAAAATGTCAAAGGCATGTAAAACACTAGGACTTCCCCGACGGTCACCCATCCCAGTACTACTCTAGCCTGAGCGCACTTAACTGTGGAGTTCTAATGGGATCTGGTTCATTAACACTATGTTGTAGGCATGTACATAATACCATTAGGAAATCATGAAATGATGTCTATAATTAACAAATGAAGATGACATTCCATTCCCCATAAAAATGGTGAATATCATGGTTTATCAAAACCACATGCTCAAAATGGTGATTCAGTGGAAGAGGTGGATGGCCACTGAGATCCAACTGGATCATTCCTCCCCCCTTAGGAAACAACGGTCCCCATTGCATCAAGTTCCCTTAGGAGATGGAGAGACTTTTGCTAAATCTGAATCTTGTTGTGTTGCTGAAGAAGTTGTCATGTTTAGCTTGTTGAAGGATGTCATGAACCTATTGTTGGATGAGTTGGATTTGTTCAACCAATCTAGTTGCATGATCTACCATAGTGTGGGAGGACTATGTCGGTGAAGATGCAACATGAAGAGCATGAAGAGTTTTGTTATAACCTTGCTTGATTGGGAAATGTGGAGGCACCCCCGTAGGTGCAACAAGAACATATTGGTAATCATCTACAATCTCGTTGATCTTCTTCTATTGGATAAAAAGGTCTTGGGTTGAGGTTGCAGTGTCTTTCTATTCACCTTCTGATCGGATTGTGAAGAGGCTAAACTTTGTAGTATGAGAGAATACTTTGTGGCATTGTTTTGGTGGGACAATAGTCGTATCTGCCTTTGGTATCCGGTATAGCTGACCCCTCATAGGAACAATGAAGTTACAGGGTCGAGACTCATAAACAACATGACGCCTCCACATATATGGTTGGCCTAATAGAACATCACAGACTTCCAGTGGGGCAACACCACACAATACCACATTCGTGAAGGGCTCGATGTCGTAGGAAATGTGACACTGCTGGTTGACACAAAGATCTTGACCCTGGCGAAGCCAGCCAATGTTGTATGGCTGTGAGTGTGGTGTTGTTGGAAAATCCAGTTGCTTGAAAACCTCTGCTGAGATGATTTTCTTTTGGCTTTCACTATCAACAAAAAAATGCAGTGGGGTCCCCTTATCCCACATCTATGAATGGAAGAGTCGCTCCCCCTCCTCAAGATCCTATTCTGGTTGGATTGTTGCAGTTGCAACTGTAGCAGTGGGTTCTACATCAATGATCTGTCTCATTTTATTATTTTTTGAATCAGGGTCCAAGTCAGGGTTCGACTCTTTGTCTTTTAGATTGGCCACCAATGAGTGTATTGATCGACATTCATAAGTGTTGTGCCAAGGGATATTGTGGAACTCGCACCACTTTCCGGTGTCTTTCTTAGACTTCCTGCTACTCTTCTTTGCCTGCATCTGGGGCTGGCTCTCTTGAGGTTGGCTTTCCTTGCTCTGTCAATGCTTCTCCCACTTACTCTGCTGCTTGAATTTCTGCTCAATTTTGACTACATATCGATAACCAGCTCCCAGTGAGGAGATGTCCAAGAAATCCATCTATGTTTGGATGTATCTGCATAGGTCACTGCGGTACTTCAAAACCAGGTGTCACTCAAAGTCTTTGATACCCAATTTTGAGCGCAAGGTATGAAATATGTTGGTGTACTCCGCCACCGTTTGGTCTCTTTTCGGATGCAAAGTTGTCCATCTCATGTATTGGTCATCATAGTTTTCGACAGGGTAGAACTCCTCCTTTAGGGCATCTACAAAGGCCGCCCAAGTGGGATCTCTCCCAAATAGTTCAGATTCATCCACGGTGTCCCTCTCCCAGTAACCTTCCCACCAAGATTTGACATGGGGAAGGGCTTTAAGGAGCACGAAGGTGATATTTTCACTGTCGAAATTTTTTTGGATAGAGTGATAACCTTCTAGCAGATTCAACCATTTTTCTAGAGCATCTACATCTATCTGGCCTTCAAATAAAGGGATATCAAAATTGACTTGTACCTTGAAGGGCGTTGCACTTTCAAAATTGTTGCTTGTGGAAGATGCCTCATCTGTCACCATCGGTAGTCTTCGAAGGATTTGAGCAAAGTTGTCCATCATCTCATTCCTTTGTCACATGAGGGCTTCCTTGAGCAACGTCTTGAAAGGATCTTTTTCTCTATCATCTCTCTTTTCTTCCGCCGTGGGAGGTCATTTGGGCTAGCGAGAGTGGTTGTCCTCAAACAAAGCTAGCTCGAGACCCAAATCTCTATACCCTGACCTTGTCGGGGACCTTCTCTAAGAAATTACAAGGAGCAAATTGCTTTGATACCACTAATCCGGATTATTTTGAGAACGACACGAAGGCAGAAATATAACCAAGATATAACAATGAAATACACAAAAATATAGAAGAGAACACAGAAATATAGTGAAACCCAACTTCTATTACTGAATAAGATAGAAAGACATTGTAGAACACAAACTGGAAAAATGGGGTAGCTTATCTCTAAAAATAAAGAGATGTTGGCCACGCTTCATTCACAAGAAGCTTTACATCACACTCCATTGCATGCTTAAAGGGCCTCCTTCACCTCAATTATATATGAGATAGTGAGAGGAGAACAATTCTCATGATGCATGTGGGATATACTAGACTAAGTTTATAAAATGCCATAGGCATGTAAAACACTAGGAATTCCCAGGCGGTTACCCATCCCAGCACTACTCTAGCCTGAGTCTGCTTAAGTGCGGAGTTCCAATGGGATCCAGTGCATTAATGTTATGTTGTAGGCATGTACATAAGACCACTAGGAAATCATTAAATGATGTTTGTAATTAACAAATGAAGATGACATTCTATTCCCTATAAAAAAAGGGTGAATATCATGGTTTATCAAAACCACATGCTCAAAATGGTGATTCAGTGGAAGAGGTGGGTGGCCATTGAGATCCATCTGGATCAATATATTTAGAGAAATATAAATATAGAAGAACATATAAAATAGACAATGAGATTAATCATGTGAAATATAGACCTTGTATTTAAGATTTCCAAAGGAGAAAGCAATGTTCATGGGCCTCTTTGAGCAAAGCTTTAATCATACATTGCCTTATAACTTTATAAATAGTTTATTCTTAACTACTTGTGGTCCCATAATTAATTAGAACCAATGACCTAATGGGTCATATTTGATAAAGAGGGCCCTTTTACAATAATTAACTATCCTCTAACTATCTAATGGGCCTTATTCAAAGAAGGTGGCCTCGTACATTAACTCCTAAGTACCCCAAAGTACGGAAATTAAGGTAGGGCCCTAACATCAAGAGCATAAACACCTTAACAACCTTAACTAGCTAACATAGAGAACAAACACCATAATGATATGAAATAACAATTATTATATATCGTGTATTTTGTTATAAGATCACAAAGAAGCCACCATTACCAAGTCAAAAGATCTTTGTCCAGCCCTATGAGCTTAGTGTTGATTGTTCATGGTCAACTTTGTTGTGGGATGATTTTGGTGGAGGTATAATGTGTGTCCCTTCTCTTACCCAGGCATATATGTTTCAATCTTTGGTTTCTTCCATGAAATAAGTTAAAGGCAAGAATCTAGTACATAGCCAGTTTGTTGAGTGGGCAGATTCCATTCCTTAGCTAGACATTATGTCATCTAAGCCAAAGAGAAAAGCCCTTATTTTGAGCGAGCAAGCATCAATAGAAAAATTCATTGGCCTTTGGACTAGCCCTTGAGAAGTAGAGACATGGATATTAGAGCATTAGGATTGACCCAAGATAATATTTTCTCTTTTGCATGTGGTCATGGATAATTTTTATTCATATCCATAAACAAGGAGGAACAAAATATGATCTTCAAATTAGGGCCCTATTTCATGGGATCCATGTCTTTCCCATTGGTCCCATGATTTTGATTCATATATAGAGATTTTAATAGCCCTTGTGTAGGTTAGGTTGCCTCGTCTCCTTTTAATTTTTTTGGGTGATTCCTCTCTCAAATTCATTAGATACAAGCTCAGTCGATTTATCAATTAAGTAGAGCCAAAAGGAAATCTATATTCCCATTTTAGACTTTGTGTGGAAGTAGACCTGGAGAAGGCCTCCCATGGGTGGTGTAAATCAACACGGAAGGCCAAAGCCACTTGCAAGCCCCAGACTGCAAGAATCTATTGTTCAAGTGCAATAGTTGTCACAAGTATGGGAATTTTGCAATGAGCTATCCAAGAAATCAAGAGGTGCAAATCCCATCAAAGCAACGATTGATTCCATCCACTGAAAAGAAACATGACTCTTTTAAGCAAGTAATGAGAAGGCATGTAAATCTATTGTCCAAGTAGTTGTAAAAAATAAATCTCATAATGGTTCGTCCATTCCATCTAGTAATAGATTTGAATCCCTTAGACCAAGTGATTTAGAGCTAGAAAACGAGGGAGAATGGAAAGAACAAGAAGACAAGCCTAAGGGAAGTGCAGATCCATTCAAGACCCAAGACAATCCAGATACTTCTCCATTGAAAGAACCTAAATCTAGATTAGGTTATCTTGAAGGTGGATTAGATCCATCCAAGTTTGATGTGAATCATAAGACTTCCCCAATAGAAAGAAAAGGAAGAAGTAGAGGAGGAAGAAAAGGACGTAAAGGAGGAAGCTCAGGAAACAGAGGAGGAAGATGAAGAAGCATAAAGATAAAATCCTTTAGTGCACAAGGTTCATTCACTCAAGTCTTCTGAATCCCCATCATACACTAGATCTTTGAAGAAAGTCCCTCCCTACATTTGGTGGGAGGTTGAAAGACCTACAAGTGTTGGTCAACCTCTTTAAGTTTTGTACTACTATGTTTTATAGATTGGCTGCAACATTTTTTAATACAAAATATAACCATTTCCATCAAAAAAAGATCACATAGAATAATGTATATTTAATCGATAAATGAACATGTGTTAGATTTGATCCCTTTCGACACATGATAGATCTAGAGTTAAGATGGATCTAATTTCGTTTTAGCAAATAATTCATCGATTTGCTAAAAACTTTCGATGGCGAAAAGATCACATTCTCACTCCTTAAAGCCCTTCCCCATGTCAAGTCTTGGTGGGAAGTTTACTAGGAGAGGCACACCGCAAATGAATCTATGACATTAAGGAGAGAGCCCAATTGGGTAGGATTTGTGGATGCCCTTAAAGAGGAGTTCTACCATGTTGGAAGCTATGATGACCAATATATGGGATGGACGACTTTGCGTAAGGAGAGAGACCAAATAGTGCTAGAGTATCCCAACATATTCCATACCATGCGCTCAAAGTTGGGTATTCAAGATTCTGGGAGACATTTGGTTCTAAAGCACCGTAGTGTCCTACACATGTACATCCAAAAATAGATGGATTTCTTGGAATTCTCCTCACTGGGATATGTTTATCGATATGTTGTCAAAATCGAGCAGAAATTTAAGCACTGAAATAAGAGAGAGTTCGGGTCTGCAAATCCTCAACAACACAAGCATGGAAAAGGTGGACCTAACTCACTGAATAAGGGACAAAGGAAGGAAGACCAACCTCAAGACGACCATTCCAAGCCACAGGCAAAGAAGGGTAACCGAAAGATGAATAAGGACATTGGAAAGTGGTGTGAGTTCCACAAAATCCCCTGGCACAACACTGATGAATGCTACTCAAAACAATCATTGTTGGCTAAGCTTAAAGAAAAGGATTCAAACCCCAACTTAGACACTGATTTAGAATAGGGAAAGCAGATCATTGATGCAGAACTCAGTGCTACCATCGCAACCACAAATATCCAACCAGACGAGTCGGAGGAGCTCAAGGAGGGGGAGTGCCTCTTCCATTCACAGATGTGGGTGAATGGGACCCCACTACATTTCATTGTTGACAATGAGAGATAGAAGATCTTTGTCCATCCCCATGATCGTAGTGTCAATTGCTCATGGTTGAATTTGTTGTGGGATGATTTTGGTGGAGGTATAATGGGTGTCCTTTCACTTACTAAGGCATATGTGTTTCAAACTTTGGTTTCTTCCATGAAAGAAGCTAAAGGAAAGCATATAGTACATAGATAGTTTGTTGATGGGTATATTCCATTCCTCAGATAGACATTTCATCATCTGAGCCAAGGAGAAAATCCCTTCTTTTGAGCGAGCGATCATTAATAGGAAAATTCATTGGCCTTTGGACTAGCCCTTGAGTAGTAGAGACATGGATATTAGAGCATTAGGATCGACCCAAGGTAAGATTTTCTCTTTTTCATGTGATCATGGATATTTTGTTCATATCCATAACAAGGAGGAACGAAATTTGATCTTCAGATCAGGACCTTATTTCATGGGATCCATGGGAATGTATCTTTCTCATTGGTCCCTTGATTTTGACCTAGATATAGAGATTTCAATAGCCCCTATGTAGGTTAGGATGTCTCATCTCCTTTTATTTTTTGGGGGTGATTCCTCTCTTAATTCCATTAGAGACAAGATCGATCGATTTATCGATATTGTAGAGACAAAAGGAAATCTATATTTACATGTTAAAAATTGTGTGGAAGTAGACTTGCAGAAGGGCCTGCCATATGTGGTTTAAATCAACATAGAAGGTCAAAGCCATCTGCAAGCCCTAGACTGTGAGCATATAGCATTCAAGTGAAATACTTTTCATGAATATGGGAATTTTGCAATGAGTTATCCAAGAAATCAAGAGGTCCAACCCCCTTCAACACAATGATTGATTCCATCCACTTAAAAGGAACACGGCTCTTTTAAGAAAGCAATGAGAAGGCATGTAAATCTATTGTCCAAGGGGCTACAAAAAATAAAGAAATCTTGAAATGGTTTGTCCATTCCATATAGCAATAGATTTGGAGCCCTTGCACCAGATGATTTAGAGACAAAAAATGAGGGAGAATGACAAGAATAAGAAGACAAGTTTGAGGGAAGTGCAGATCCATTCAAGATCCAAGAAAATCTAGAGACTTATCCACTAAAAGATCCTAAATATAGATCAGTTTATCTTGAAGGTGGAGTAGATCCATCCAAGTCTAATGTGAATCAAGAGACATCCACCCCAATAGAAAGAAGAGGAAGAAGTAGAGGAGGAAGAGAAGGACGTAAAGGTGGAAACTCGGGAAACAGAGGAGGAAGATGAAGAAGCATAAAGAGAAAATCCTTTAGTGCACAAGGTTCATTCACCCAAGTCTTATGAATCCCCAACATACACTAGAGCTTTGAAGAAATTTGATCTTTCTTCTCCTTGTGGGAGTCTTATAAATCCCCACCATGCACTAGAGTTTTGAAGAAAGTCCCTCTTTCTTCCTCTCTCCTCACAAGGGGAAGGAAATCAAATAAGGAAAGATGAGAAAAAGAGACATAAATGAATATTTATTTGGGACATCAGAGCTCTTCAGACTCATTATTTGAGGGGGGGATTGTATTCCAATCTATTCTAAAATAATGTTTTGATTTTGTATTCAGTTAGGAACTCAATTTGTAAGAGTTTACCCTTGTATGGAAAAATTTAGAACAAAGTGTAGATGTAAAAGAAAGCATTGGAAATTTCCCTCCCTACATTTGATGGGAGGTTGAAAGACCTACAAGTGGTGGTCAACTGATCTGAATTGGATCCTCTCCAAAACTTTGTAATAAGAACCTAGTTGCTTACTCTTTTGTAAATTTTGTAAACATGTCATTTTTATCTTATTTTGTCTTTTTGGAAGAAAAAAAAATGGAAGTAAAAATTAACCATTGTGATGGTTGGCCTTCGAAAGTGGAAACAAACCATTGTGATGGTTGGCGTTCCAAAGGCATCCCATTCAAAAACGAAGGTTGTAGTGAAGAAGACATCAAGAGGGGAGATAGGGAAGGACAATAGCAGAAATTGAAGCTCGAAGAAAGCAACCTGCTTGAAGTTGGGTGGATGAAGGAGTTAATGTGCATGTTCACCCTAAGCGGAAGTGCCTCTAAGCCTTGGCCTCTACAATTTTGCAATGTCAGTGAGTAACAATACACAGAGTTTGTGTATCACTCACCCCTTTGTAATTTCCCCCAAGCATAATAAAAATCCTATTTAAATGTTGATATTTGTGAGTTAATGAATTTTTTTCTTTGGGTACTTTTGTTATGAGTTACAGTGCTCTATGCATACTTTTTTGAAGTAAATTTCAGCCTATAGCACCCGCGCACATAGCTTATTATCGTGGGGGCACATTATCGACTTGATGGGGAATTTTCCTTTGTCCATAAATAACCATTATCGATTTTGGTTTACATCTAAAACAACCACAATCCTTTTTACAGGATTCCCTTTTAACATTCTTTTTGTTACAACCGAAATGATAAGTTTCTACAAATGTATCACATACAGATGAGTCAAATCCTAACTGTTTCTTCACAGATTTATTTGTTTTTCTGCGAAGACACTCTTTTTGCAGAGCCATAACTATATGCTCATGCAAACCTGCTAGAGATAGTTGTGTTATGTCAATATTTAATTCTTCAAAACGGTCTCTAACAAGGTCAAGTACTTTTCCAGGCATTGCAGACAAATATTTTCTGAGGTATGCTACATTGTCTGGATCTGGAGATTTATATAATAAATCTTGCATTGTACATAAGAACTCAAGGAGCTAGGAAATATGACAAAGTTGTTGATTCATAAATAGATCTGCGTAATTATTTGAATCAATCTTGGCGTTGCCATAGAATTCATGTACAACTGCTTTTATAAGCTCTTTGATAGGATTATCATGGTTCATTAGTTTGAGCTTATCTTCTTTTCGGATTCTGTCCCACCAGAGTCCTAAATTTCCTGTAAATCCCCAAGTTAACCTTAAAGCTAACTCATTCCAGGCTATCTTATTTTGAAATATCATTTTCTAGGTCCTCGCCCATGCCTGCCATTTCTGAAAGATTAACATCATTTCATTCTTAGATCTGCAATTGATATTTGTTATAGGTGCAGATTCTATGTTTTCTCTAGAGAATGAGGCATGTTCAGCAAAATTAGCCGAGTCGAAAGGGACTTTCTTTGAAGAACCATATTTGGCATTGCACCATTTCTCCCAAGCAGATTGGAAGGCATTTCCTCCTGCTTCGTCATGTGAGGAATGAGGTGCACTTTTATTGGAACTCTCTGCTTCATCTATCCCTTTTATGAATGAGACTAGGGATGTAGTGGCTTGTTGTGCTTTCTTTATGTCTTCTTCCAAAGTAGAAGATTGTTTTTTAACTAACTCTATTTTCTCAGTAGCTATTTCTAAGACTTCAGCAATTCTTGCCAAGACTGGATTTGGAACTTCATTAGCTAATTGTTTAAGAGTTAGATGCTTATGTTCATCTTTAGAACTCGAATCACCAAACCAACTAAAAGAAGCATGTCTTTCAATATCATCAAATTTAATAGGAGAAGGAGTCTCCTTTTCTTGTTCAAAAGAATCTTTCAGACTCTGAACAACAGTCTGAATTGTTTCTAATTTTTCAAGAATCTGTACAAGTTGAGACTTCATATGTTCTTGATTATTTTCCAAAGAATCTATCTCTGAATGCAAACCATTCATGTGAATTTTTGTTTGTASTACATCTTGCGCTATATCATTAATATTCTGAGCAAGACAGACTGATTGGTAGTTTGCATAATTTTGCAATCTCACTATATCCTGAGATTKTTTTGCATCTGCTTTKCTATATTTGATAAGATCTAGATYAGCTACAAGATCATTCTTGAACGACGGAGTATGATTTCCTGGTCCAAGATTCCTTTRAGGAAGTGTASCAATCTTATCCCTATTACTTCTAGGTAAAGGGGTGTTCATCATTTTGATTTGAGGGATTGCTAGATCAAGACATTCAGGACAGTTGGCATGTTGGCCARCATGTTCTGTTTTGGATTGGAATGTCCGGAAATTCTTTGGAGCAGAAGGAATATGAGATATTCTTTGATTTTCAGAAAGTTTGGGAGATTTTTCTTGTGCTGGAATTTGCTTTTGGMAAAAATAACAATTCTCATAACCTTTCTGATGTAACAATAGATGGTCATCTAAAGCAAATTTATTTAGAATAGGCTTATATACAAGGGCCTTAGAGAAAGAGGAAGAAGAAGGAGATCTGGCAGAGAAGGAAGACCTTCTTTGATTTGAATCAAAGCTACTGGTTGATAGTGAAGACAATTGTCTTTATAAATCTTGACTTTTAGTACTCTGTGATCTTCCTATCCTTAATACATTTCTTCCAGAGGAATTCTGTTCAATTTTTAATTCTTGGGCCATGGGAGGCGATATTTTGGAGGAAATAGGTTCATATTCTGCAGACCATTCTTCAACAGCAGAAAGTTTTGCAAAACCTAATGTAAGAGGAGATACATTGCTTGGTCCAACCACCACGCTTTCAGAGGTAGCGCGTTGGAGTAATTTTGGATTTAGCGCTGGCATTGTTGTAGAAACAAAGAGAAGATAGGTAGTGGTACGAAGTTGGGCAATATTAGAAGCTTCAGCCATATTAAAACCAGAAAACTGTACATAGGCTTGAAGGAGAGTAGAGATGTAGGGGTCGGTCAGTGAAACTTGAAATCTTGGTAATGCTGACGACTAGACTGGGCCATTATGCAAAGGAGCTTGGAATCTAGATATTAATGCATCAGAGAAATTATTATGTCGCGAGTCAATTATGCAGTTTAGTACAGATGTATTTAAACCAGGTCTAACTAACGGATTAATTCCAAACTGTATGAGTCCAAGATGGACATATTGATACCCATGTTCTAAACCCTAATCTATATCATCTTGTTGGATGAGCGGGATTTGATAAATGGTTTGACCGAGAGAGAGAGGCACATTATGAGAGCAATATCTAATAAGAGTGGATGCACGAAACTTAAACATTGGCAAGTCATAAAAAATTTAGGGTTCTATTTCAGGCATCCTCCAATTAATATCAGGCTCATATTCCTGAGCAACCGATCTAGTATTATAAAGAGACTTAGATGGAGAAGACTGGCTAAGAAAATGTTTATACCACTTAGAAGGTTTATATTTAACTTCAGCTGATAGATCATAAGAAGACTTGTTGTTCTGTGAAGCCATTATCAACTACTGCAACTTCTAACAGTATACTTAAGATATTGCAGGTAAGTAAATATATTGAGAGGTAAGATCCGACTTACTATGGGAAAATGACTTTGCAGCACTCCATGCCTTCCTTCGGCTTTAACGATTGACTTACGTGTCCTACAGCAACTGTTGGAGACCACAATCAAGTAGATCACTTCACTCACTATGTAGCATTTACACTTCTCGCAATCATATACTTCAGACACAAGGCTCGTATCATAGTAGAATCACTTCAGAACAAACTTCTTTGTATTAATCAACTGGAATCACTGATTACAACTTATGCATGACAGCATGCACTTAGACACATGGCTCTGATACCAATTTTACAGAGTAGGATCATATAGCAGTGACAGAGGCTATATTATAGGAACAGTACACTTGAGATCAGTGTTTTTCATTCACAAGTTCCCGAAGGCGAGTGAAGAGGATACACACTGCTCGAAAACACTATAAGACTCTAAGACTCAGACACATACTCTCTCTTGATCTCTCGATTTAACAGGTTGTCGGTAGGCATAAACTGGCAACTGCCTGTTAAACAAGATTCCTTTCAAGTGGATGGGGCAGTTGTGGACTACAGTTGTTATCTCGTCCCTTAGAGGCTCGGCCATATGGGGACCCATACCAACTTTTACGGAATGACAGATAAAAAGTAAATATTCGCAAACCTAATAATACGAATACTTGAATCACATGGATACACAGTGGAGTTCTACAGGAACCCACGGAACTGACGGAACACCACTGTCGGCCCGTTAGACATGAAAAGAATCAATTCATCATTATTACAAAATAGTGACCACTAGGCCCATCATGCTTCCATACGATTGACTATATTATATTCAGCAATAGAATCAAATGATCCATCACTGTCATAATCGAAGTGACTGCTTGGTGGAGAGCTATGTTCATTAGAAAATGGTGGTAACCCACTGAAGCACTTATAAAAAGGAGATCCTTGCATGGTTGGAATAAGCTCATCTCTGGAACACATAAGTCGCCATAGTATTCACTGGTAACTTTATATCTTTGAGGCTGAGGTGGCTCAAACCTTTCAAAATTTAACTCACTTCCTTGGAATGATAAGTTAAAAACAAACCATCCTTCGTAATGAGCAGCTTCTTCAATTTATGCTCTGAACCAGTGTTTGAAAGCATCCTTACTGCTTCCAAAGAAGAGAATATCTCTGGGACAATAAGTCTAGAATAAAATATATAACCATCTAGACCACCAGATCTGAGATTCCTTGAACGTTGAGCATTCAAAGATTATCCAACAGGAACCATCATATTTCACCTGCAACATTATCTTGCAATAATCTTCATATGTAATACAAGGTGTATAAAGCAAGATATAAATATGTCCTTGCATTGGTCCTCCTGGGATTGATCCTCTAGCCATATTATGGCTCATTCTGAACTAACCTAAATAGGAAATACAATGGTTGTATGTTTGTACCCATTTGTTCAGAATATTTATACAAGTTGGACTAGACCTAATTCTACAACTTAGGCAATCAAAACAATAACAATATATACAATTATCACACACAAGGATCCATTTGAATCCAGGTGGAGGAACATCATTTATGTTCAAGGAGGATGAAGCCATTTAATGGTCTTGTCTTTCTCTATATGAGGAGCAGCTTCTCTGGTAAGAAGATCAGCAACACAATTATCTTTACCAGGTTTATAATGGATTTCGAAATCAAATCTGTCAAGCCAAAGACTCCATCGCAAAATTCTATTGTTTCCCTGTTCCAACAGATGTTGATTAGATAACATTCCCTTCATATGTTTCAGATCTGTTCTTACAATAAAATGTACAGGTTTTAAGAATAGTCTGAATTTTTTAATTCCATTCTTGACAACAAGAATCTCTTTGTGTGATGAAGGGTATCTTGATTCTGTATCACTAAAGCAACCAGAAGTGTATATACACACTTCTTCCAACTTAGGACCATTCTTCTGTAATAAGACTGCTACCCAAGTGTCATTTGAGGCATCAGTTTCAAGTACAAGTTGAAGAGCCATATCTGGAAGATGTAGCCTAGGTAAATTCTGGATCTTTTGCTTTATGATTTGAACAGCTTGTGTCATCTTGATATTCCATGGTAGAACTTTGCTTAATCTTTTCTGAAGTATTCTAACATCCTTATCTTGGTTCTCATAAAACTGCCGGATGTAGTTCAAGCAACCAAGGAACCTTTGTAGTTGTTTCTGATCTAAGATTTCATCTGGGAATTGCATAAGCTTTTTCAAGATATGATCTTGTAGTTCTACTTCACCTTTAGACAAGATCAATCCGAGGTATTCAATCTTTGTTTGTGCCCACCAAAGTTTTGAACGACTGAGCAAAAAACCATGTTTAAACAGAAGGTCATAAACAATTTTGAGATGTTGTACATGAGATCTACAATCTACAGAACAAACAAGCAAATCATCAATATATACAATGACAAAATTGAGATGTTTGAAGATGTCATCCATTCTCTTCTGAAATTCTAATGGAGCATTCTTCAAACCAAAAGGCATCACTTTCCTTTGGTACTGGCCATTTGGGACAACAAAAGCTATCATGTATCTGTCTTTGGGAATTATACCAATCTGCCAGAAACCACTTTTTAAATCAAATTTAATGAACACATTACACTTCCCAATTTTAGAAAACAACAATTATTTTGATGGTAAGGGAAACCTGATTCGAAGCAGAGCATCATTCAAGGCTCTGTAATTGATTACCATTCTGGTTTTTCCTCGCTTTTGCTCACTGTGCTTATTAACATAAAAAGCAGGACAAGCCCAAGGGCTTCTGCTGATTTCTATCAATTTTCTTTCTAGGAGCTCTGTAATTTCTTTCTGGCAATACTCACATTCTGTTGGAGACATGTGGTTTGCAGAGGCTTTTTGCGGCTTTGGGGTGTAATTTTCTTTATAGGGCAAGCTGACAAAATACTGTTCTCTAGTCCAGAAAGCATTGGGATATTCTGATGTACAATCCTTTCTATCTTATCCTTGATATCCTTTATCATTTCACTACCATGCTTTTCAGTATGACCAATGATTTTCTGAATATGGATTAGACTGCTAGCAGATTTTTCAACTTGCTGGAAAGTTTGCTTGACTGCTATTCTTGTTTCATAACCCAAGACTGTAAGTTGTACAAAGTTACTACTTATAACAAAAGGCAAACATTTATTTACAAAATCTTGTCCAAGTAGTATATTTGCACCAGTATCATAGCAATAGAGTGTAACTGCTACTTTGGCTTCTTGAATTAAAATAGGAAAGTCTGGGGCAATGTACTTTATCTTGATTTCAGACTTATTGACAGCTCTAAAAGAGATATCAATTGGTTGCCAATAGTAAGCTGGTATAGCTCCATGCTTTGCACATGAATTCATTGCTCCTGTATCAAGTTGTGCATCTAAGGTGTACTGCAGATATCCTTGAACTTTTATGTTCACAGAAATGACCAATCTATCATCTAGACCATTCATTTGCTTAGACTCATATGATTCATTTTTTGTTCCTGTATTGAACATTTCATTCTCTAATTGTTCATCTCTTTTCATTTTTAGAAAGTTCAGTTCTTCTTTTTGAAGTTTCAAGCTCTTCCATAAATTAGCAACTAATGCTTCCTTTTCTCTGATAGATTCTTCAAGATGAAATATGGTATTGTCTAAAGAATCTTCATCTAATGGATTCTCTTTCTGCGTCATTTCTTTAATTGGTTCTGAGAATTTAACAATACCTTTTGCTCTGCTATCTTTATGATGAGATGGCATGAAATTAACATCTGTGGGTGTATAGTTGTGGATATTCACCACGCTTGGCTACTGGATTTTTGCAATTTGAGCATAGATCTAAGAAAATTGAGAAGCATAGCGTCTAGAGAGCTGGAATTGTCCAGGAGTAAGAGTGGACAATTTTTCTTGGAGGACAGACCTTTGTTTAAGAAGAGAAGGAAGGTCTGTATACGGAGACATCATCTTAATGTCTAGAAAGTTCATTGTTTTGACTATCTGTGATGAATCTGAATCTGAATCTTGATCAGTTGGGTTGTCTTCAGAGAGATAGGATTCACTATCCTCAGTTAGTGAAAGATATTCACCATCTGAATGACTTTCAACCAAATCCCATTCTGAAGGATCATAACCATATTGGAATAGATCCATTATCTTTGATTGGAACTTAGTTTTAGTCCACATAGGACACTAAGAAGCCCAGTGGCCAGGATTTTTGCAGATAAAGCAGGATGACTACTTTGATTGACGATTCTGTGGCCGGCGTTTGAAATAGGCTTGCTTCTTAGAATGATTGTTTCTAGTAAACCTTTTAGGCTATTTCTTAGAAAATTCTTGTGATTTTGGTTTACATCTAAAACAACCACAATCCTTTTTATAGGATTCCCTTTTAACATTCTTTTTGTTACAACCGAAATGATAAATTTCTGCAAATGTATCACATACAGATGAGTCAAATCCTAACTGTTTCTTCACAGATTTATTTGTTTTTCTGCGAAGACACTCTTTTTGCAGATCCATAACTATATGCTCATGCAAACCTGCTAGAGATAGTTGTGTTATGTCAATATTTAATTCTTCAAAACGGTCCCTAACAAGGTCAGGTACTTTTCCAGGCATTGCAGACAAATATTTTCTGAGGTATGCTACATTGTCTGGATCTGGAGATTTATATAATAAATCTTGCATTGTACATAAGAACTCAGGGAGCTGGGAAATATGACAAAGTTGTTGATTCATAAATAGATATGCGTAATGATTTGAATCAATCTTGGCGTTGCCATAGAATTCATGTACAACTGCTTTTATAATCTCTTCGATAGGATTATCATGGTTCATTAGTTTGAGCTTATCTTCTTCTCAGATTCTGTCCCACCAGAGTCCTAAATTTCCTGTAAATCCCCAAGTTAACCTTAAATCTAACTCATTCCAGGCTATCTTATTTTGAAATATCATTTTCTGGGTCCTTGCCCATGCCTGCCATTTCTGAAAGATTAACATCATTTCATTCTTAGATCTGCAATTGATATTTGTTATAGGTGAAGATTCTATGTTTTCTCTAGAGAATGAGGCATGTTCAGCAAAATTAGCCGAGTCGAAAGGGACTTTCTTTGAAAAACCATATTTGGCATTGCACCATTTCTCCCAAGCAGATTGGAAGGCATTTCCTCCTTCTTCATCATGTGAGGAACGAGGTGCACTTTTATTGGAACTCTCTGCTTCATCTATCCCTTTTATGAATGAGACTAGGAATGTAGTGTCTT